>JANHZT010002252.1:23438-36802 GCA_032468215.1 Stegonotus admiraltiensis | reverse complement strand
TGTATAAAATATACAGAAGTATGAAGGCTATTGCTTAACGCATTGTAAGCCGCCCTGAGTCTCCGGAGAAGGGCGGCTTATTTATTTATTTATTTATTTATTTAAATTTCTATACCGCCCTTCTCCCAACAGGACGCAGGGCAGTGAACAGCCAAAATAAAAACATATAATACAAAAGCTAAAAACAATTTGAAAAGTAATTAAATAATATTGGCCCCACAATTTAAAATACCCAGATAAAATTCAATTTAAAACAGAAGGGATTTATTTTATAAATTAAAATAAAATATATATATAGCTGGTGAGCGGCAGATGTTCAGTGCTAAATGTAGCAGCCTCAGGACTATATTTCTTGGGCAAAGTTGGCCCTGGATAATCTTTGGCAGTCTTATGTGCTGCCCTAGATATGAGGCAGAACCAAGGGGGCAGTTTGAAAAATACAGGCACATGGTCTCCCCAGAAGGGTAGAGGAATGCAGATCTTTTGACCACTCAAGCACTTCGGCTCTGCTCAGCAGCTACATCTTCCCAGCTCTCAACTGGAGCCTCATCGGGACTTTAAAAATGGCTACAGAAAGATCCCAAAGAATTGGTTCATAGGGATCTCCTCAGAGCTGACAGTTTCTGGGCGAGGGAGAAGCAGCAAAGGGGCTCGTTGGCTTTGAAGGTGTGCTCCTGCAAGGTCCGGGGCAAAAGTGCTGCGCGGTGGGGGGGGGGGAGGCTTCGAGTGGCCACAGCTTTCCTTCCCGCCCGACCAGGCTCGTCCCTCGGGGTTGCTTTGCCTTGACGGTCCCGGCTGATTCGGAAGCCACCAATCAAAAGGGAGACCGCGGCGGCCGCCGTGAAAAGCCCCGCAGATATTCTTGCTCCGGGTCACCTGCAGCCGAAGCCGCCGCTGTGCCAGCCATTGCGACGAAAGCCGCGGGCTCCAGCCTCTCTCGGGACGGCCTCCGCTTAGCCAAGCCGGGCACCGTGTGCTGGGCTTGCTCCCCGTGGGCTCCGCTGAAGCCGCCGGGTGCCGCCCCGGACTGCTAGCAGTAAGTAGTCCCGGGCCGAAAGGAGGAGGAGACGGAACAAGTGGGAGCCGGCTACGCAGAGAGCTCGAGGGGCGGGAGGCAGCCACAAGTGCCGGCCCATCCCTCGCTCTCCAGCCAGGAGGGCTCGGGCCCGCTCGCCTTTGCTTTCAAGACCAGCCGGGCCCGCCGTCGGCCGCCCTTCCCGTCGGGTCCACGAGAGGCAGCTGCAGCCCTCGCCGCCGGCTCCTCACGCAAGACGGACCCGATAGACCCAAGACGCTCGGCCGCTTCTCCCAGGCGCCGAAAGCTGGCCTGCCTGCCCCGCGCAAAATTCCCTGCAGCTCCGCCCGGAGGGCGCCAGAAGGGAGCCTCCCGACTCGGTTTATTCCATTAATCCGGCAGCTCAGTTCGCTTGGCGCGGGGCGTCGGGGCTCACTGGCGCCGCTCCTGTGTCCTTGGTCCTCGAGCCGCCGGGCCGCACAGAGCCCTGCGGGTTCCACCTCCGCCAAGCGGCGTCTACCGCCCCACCGCCCCTGTGCCGCCCCTGCCTTTCCGCCCGGAGGGAGAGCCGAGGCGATTTGGGGCTTTCAGAACGGTCTAGGGAATCCCTCTAGCTGGAGGACAATCGGGAGCCCAGCCAGCAAACGAGGGAAGAGCTCCTTGGCGGGCGGAGGAGCTGTGGCAGGGGAGCGTCAAGCCGCCCTGCCGCCCAGCGAGGAAAGCCGCGCCCCTGCTCGGCCGCAGCGCCTGCCCTCGGGGATGGGCCCCCCAGGATCTGGCGGTCCCCGGGGCTGTGGGGACCTGGCGCTCCTCCCAGGCTTCGGGGCCTCTGCCCTCACAGGTGGAATGTGGGGGTGGGGGTGCTGGGCGTTGCTCTTTCCTTTACTTTTGGTTAGGTTGATGGCTACTTCTTATTATATTGCTTTTGTATTCTCAAGCAAGTTCAAATATAATGTAAACTTGGCATTAGATAGACACAGACATAAAATCCTCTAGCGGCTAGCCCAACCCCCTGCTCAAGGCCTTATACCGTCCAGCCAAATGGTTGTCCAATCTATTTTTGAAACCTTGCAGTGATGGGACTGGGAGCACCTGCAACCCTGGGAGGCAAATTTAATTGTTAATTGTTCTCGCTGTCAGAAAATTTCTCCATCTAGGTTGGATCTCTCTTTAACAAGTGTCCAGTCCACCTATATTATTTCTTGTGCTGCCCTCTGGTGTCTTAGAGAATCCCACCTTCTCTGTGAAAGGCCCTCAAGTACTGGGAGACAGTTATCATGTATCTCAGATAAAACAGTTTAACAAGTAAAATATTTAATAAACATTTCATAAGACAGCGGCCCCCAACCTTTAGGGCATCAAGGACTGATTCTGTGGAGAGAGGTTTTTCCATGGACGCCTTGTGTGGTTTCACATGCTGCCTGCATCCCAGGGCTTCGCTTGTTTGCGTGTTCCTGTTTTTGGCATGCCACAGCCCAGTGCTGGTTCACTGTTCCAGGGGACTGGGGACCCCTGTCATAAGACACTTAAAATCCCAACTTAATGTTGTTACTTAAAAAATTGTTTTTATAGCAGTAGTTACAAATCTGGCTGACAGCTCTGAAATTTTAGGATTTTCATCTGCAGGTACAATTTTTACATGTCCAGAATTATTTCTTCCTGGTTTGGATTTTAAAATAGGGCAGATAACTTCCTCCCAGTATGTCTCACCATAATGGGTCTCCTTAACAGAGCTCAAAGTCTGAAATGACCTAGTTCCTCAGATAGGAGAGAGGGATGGCTGAGGCACCCAGGAGAACTCTGAGCTGATGGCTGATGAGGAAGTCCCTGCCCCCCCATGTTTGCTGTTCCAAGCACAATCAGATAAGTCAAGCTGAGCAGGGCATGGGTAAACCATCCTTAATACGACACAATGCTGACGACAATTCAGCACTCCTGCATTTCACTGTTAAAATAAATTATAATGCTGTACCATTCCAAAATTCATACTGGTCAATTGTCAACTTTTATAAAGGTTACTTTAAGTTATTGTGGGGCACTGCTATGTTACATTCGGTCAAGACAGTATCATAAATCCATGAGCAAAGATGTCTCAGAATTGTTTACATGGCTCATGTCCAAGCTCAGTTCTTTTGTTTGGCCATGTTATTCTGGTTTGAAATATTAAGTACATTAACTATCCTTCATTTCTCTGAGGATTTCAACTAAGCACCAGTATCTTATTTTTGTTACATTTTCTTTTGTGGTTACATACATAACAAAGGAAAAAAGCATCTGAAAGAAAGCAGATGTTATACATTTTCCAAAAGAGCTGAACATGTCCATCCCTGCAAGTTAGAAGAGAGAATCTGTCCCAGTGGAAGAATGTAGTAATAGAGGGGTGAAACCAAAAACCTTTTCACTGTGTATGTAGGAAATGACAGTATTGTTGAATACTTATAAAATGGCCAAGAACTTTATTTCCAAAAAACAATCCTGCTTTGCTATTTAATCCCTTTTCAGTTTTCTCCAGTACAACAGTCATCCTTCCTCATACATTGTGTGCAAATTCTCAATAATAGTTTTGCACAGGACAACCTAATTGCATTTTTCAGTGCTTAGCCAATGTTTTAACTGTTGTCAGTTAAAAAATGTCATTGTAGAATTGGTCTCAAGACTTTTAATTCTGAGAACTCAGCCAAGGATGGCTGAATTGAATAGGACGCTAAATTATGTTTCAAAAGAATAACCGACATTTGTTCCTCAAAAGATTTATGAAGGCCCCCCCCCCAAATGGGGAGCTTTCTTCTTTGCATCCTCCCCAGCAGAGGAAATGAAGTATTCTCTAGCAAATTTTCATTGATGCATTAACTCTAGTGAAGTCACAGGAACAATTTCATGTCAGGTTTTCATAAAGCTTCCCCTGTGGTTATTGGCTGTTCATTGAAGGTGGAGAGGTTCTATCCTTTTCATCCAAAAACCTGATGGAACACAACTATTTTCAGAAGTAGTTAATGATTTAACTGACTCTTTAGGTAGGCAGTACAGGGACGCAAATCTCGGTCTTTTGAAATCAGCTCACTCAGTGACCTGCAACAGGTTGAATTACAAGCCAGTGCTTGTCCTGTCCAAATGTCTTCTGTTGCCAAAGTGATCATGAAGACCAATTAAAATGCTATGAAATTATGCACAGCCTTTGAATTATGCAGATGCAGTTTTTTAATATTTGCCTGATTAAGAAATCTGATTAATATATCCATACCAGCATTTGACTCTGATCACAACCTTCATATTCCATGTGGCACTGTTCAATTCTCAGATGTAGTGCACCTTGGATGTAACTGGAGTGTCTTGTCAACATTTGCCTTGCAATCCTAACAGGTGCATTTGGTTCAGAGAGCTTGGTAGCCTCCTATTACTCTCCATGGTCCTGCCTGTCACATATTATGTGGGTGGTTAATTCCAGATACCCATGTAAGTCTGTTTAATAGAGTGCCAAAAAGCTCCCTTATATCAGTTCACAATTTTCATTAAATATAATCCTATATTTCTGGGATGTGATTCCTAGCTATGCCATTTCTTCTGATAGTTATTTGCAGGGATTTTATAATTATAAAAATAATGCACAGAGAAATTAATAGCAAGATGATAAAAATATGAAATCACGCTGACAATATAGGAGCAGGTCTGTAAGACCGTAGTTTAGCTGCAGGTTAAAAGCCAAAGATCATGTTTCTCCAAGTTTCTTTTCTTGCCACTTTCTTTGATCATTTATTTTGATTGTGCTGAGTACAAGTTCTTTTGTGCCTGTTCTGCAGCAGATGAGACTGGAGACAAGAGATTTTGATAAACAGGGCTGTAAGGGAATGAGTATGTCCCTGTTTTTGGAATAAAGCCCTAAGCCAGGAATAATATCAGTGTAGTGCAGCAGTATAAATTAGTGTTTTCCACACTGATTCTAGCAAAACAAGTATAATTATAAGCAAGAAGAGTGAGCAAAATAACAAAATAATGTTTTTAAAAATCTACTATGGCTTAGAGTAGTGTGGAATGCCAGCTATCTAGTCTTAAATGTTTGAAATATTGAGGGGAATATATTCTGCCAAATCTATTTAATAATTTTTTAAAATGGTTTTAATTTTTGTATATATGTGTATTTATCTTGGCTGTGCACCTCCCTGAGTCCAGCTGGAGAAGGGCGGTATATAAATTTATTTAAATAAATAAGGGAAAAGTCCTGTAGTTATACTTAGACCAACCATTTCCTCATTCTCCATCACTGCATGACAAATGCATATGACTGGTTCAGTCTCCAATACAACCTTTATGGGAACTGGACTCACCTTCCAAAGTTTTGTAGGAAGAGAGCTGTGTTAAACTATGGTAGCAAAAGAATCAGGAGTCTGCACCTTACAAAAACTTAGACTTTTTAATAAAACCTGTTATCCTCCTTTGGACTGTAGCCTTCTGGCAGAAGATACAGAACAATTAAAACTCGGACCACATGTCTTCTGAATAGTTTTTATCCCAGAGCTATAATTTCACTCAACAATGAACTAAAGGGCCACCATCAGTGAGCTGTTGGACAGCATTATTTGGTCTGCAGAATAGAATAGAATCCATAGAATTGAGTGCTTATCTTAAGCGATTCATTCCTGCCCATAGGGTGATGCCCACATATCCTCATGATGAAGCTGTTGATGTAGGAAAAGTACAAGGCATTATCCTGCATCTGGGGGGAAGTGTCCATCTATCTTGTCCAAAACATCTGATCAGAATTAGCATCCCTGTGATAAGAGAAAAAAAAACAGATCAATTCTCACACAGGGAATGTTCCCCAAGGATTTGTGTTGGAGCTGATGATTGTTAATTCATTCATAAATGATTTGGAAATTGTTTACTCCCAGAAACCAAAAGAACCCTAATCAGAACCCTAATCAGAACCTTCCTGGCAGCTATAACATACTTCAGAGGGTTCATTTTCAGATCATTTTCCCATCTGTTACTCACAAGTGTAACCCAGACATTCCTGAGACATCCTTTTATCAACTCAAGAGTGGTTGGCTATCTCTAGAAGTTGCTAGGACTCACCAACGAGGACATTGAAATGACATTGAAAAATATAAATTGCCCATAATTGCTTTCAGAAAGTACAAATATAGCAGAAAAATGTGGGCTGCTGATTCCTTTGGGTTCCTGTCAAATCTCCTGGAAGCCAAGCCAATGTATACCTTCTGTAGTGTACCATCAACAACTTTTCTTCAGGCTGCAGAGCCAAACAATCACAGAATGGACAGCCACTTCTTCAGCATAAGGATGAGGGTAGCCGTCTTACCTAGGAAAGGAGGACTTCCAAGTGTAGTGGCTTTAGGTTAATGTGATTGCTCCATATTCCAGGATGTGGAAGAAGAGTGAGTGTGGAGCCATAAGCACCCACCCTACCATTGGTGATGGCCTCTGTACAGATTATAAAATTTCAAGAAAGGCACAGATATATATTTCTTATGTTTGAGAAACTCAGCCCCACATTCAGGACAAAGAAACAGCAGAAACTTGAAGAACTTGGTATTGCTTGATGGGCTGTTTTATGGTCAACAAGGGGAAAAAGGCATATATATGTAGAGATTTGGCCTACTGTAGAAATTAAGCCAAAATCAAGCTCTTATGTCTTTGCAAGATTTAAAGATTAAGCCTTTTCCTCCTGTTTTTCAGGGTCAACTGACTTTGGGCAATTCTTTCCACAGGCTCAAGACTGAACAGACTTCTTCCTTGGTTGCAGAACATATCTGTCTAGCAGCTCCAGCCAAATTAATGCTGATTCCCACCTTGCAAGTGTCCACCATTAACTCAGTGCTGCTTTTAGGGTCTGGCCTCTGGGGAAGCCAGCGCAATCGTTCCACAAAGTAGAGCAACAGGAATGGGCCAGTATTCCTGCTGGCACCTTCTTCAAGGATGGCCATTTCTTTTCTCACCCCTCTTCTTGGCTTCAGAGTTATGGACATGGTCGTCCTTGGAGAAGAGGCCAACAGGACCACTGGCCCATTCCTGTTGCTCTGCTTCATGGAATCATTGCACTGGGCATGTTGCTCTGAGAGGGAATGTTGTAATTTTGCTGATAGTACAAAGAAACTCTTGGCTAGTTGGTGGCTGCTGCTGCCCCCTGTAGTGCCTCCTGGCCAACATGCAACCAGAGGAGTGGCAGAAGGCTCATCCCTTCGGAGATTTTCACATGCCAGCTCTTCCTCCACAAAGGTGCGTTATTCTGCTGAGGAGTTGCCCACTCAGAGGAGGCCTGCGGCTGAAGTCAACAGAGGCCTCCGATATCTATTTGCTTAGCTTACTGGGGCTTCAAGGCCACAGAGGGGAAGAGGCCACAGACAACAGGCTGTGCAAGTGGATAGTAATAGAAAAGCACATGTTAAATGCCAGTGACGAAATGAGTCAATATTGACTTTGGCTTCAAAGAGGGATTTGGCGCAGGAGGAGATGGAGATGGAAGGGGCTTTCACCTGCCTGCACTCCCTCCTTTCCTGTGACTCAGCCACTTGCTATGGAGAGTCTTCTGCTGTTCTGCTCCTCCTACCCAAGGCTTTGGGTGGGTGCCTGGAGCTGCTGATGGACACAAATAAGATTTCTATTAGTACAGCTTGATGGGTGGCCAAAAATGAGTGTGGGGGGAGCATTAAAGCAGCTAAGGAGGAATGAAATGTACTCATTAAGAAAGCAAGGATAAAAGATAGATAAGGCAGTGCTAAGTGTTGAGGAAGGCCACTACTTTGTTCCTTTGCCATGACCTATGAAGTATTTCAGTGAAGTCCAGCCACGTTTGGATCTGAAAGCAGAAATCTTCTTGGGATCTCCTTTTCCTTGCTGATTTGGGGTTGGGAAAGAGCAGGGACAAGGGAATCAGAATCATCTTGAAGATGGAACATGGAGGGGCTGTTCTGATGATTGAAAACCCCAACACAGAAGGATTGTCCAAAACAGGGTAGGGATCCTTGCAGAAACCCCCATATATGATGGGCTTTGTAATTGTTTAATAAGCAGATGGTGTGGTTGGAAGGGAGGATGAATCGGGTAGATGAGGATTTTGCCTGTTGCCATCTCCACTTATTTCCCTCCTCCTGCCCCTACCACTTTGGGCCTGGGGACACAACTATTCACATACAGGCAGGTCCTTGGTTCATCTCCCAGCTAAAGCAAAGGAGCTAGGCTTTGGGGCAAGGTACATGTGTGGGATGCAGCTGAAATAAGAGGGCTAGGTGCTACAAGAGGGTTGGGGAGCCTGTCATCTGTGTTCCTGCCACTGCTTGACACATGAGTCCTTGCAGAAGCAGCACCAGAAACATGTGAATAATCTCATGTGCATGTTGGAAGAATGAGCAAAGATGGCTGTATGAAGGCCTCGCTATCCCCTCCGTTAAGCAGATTCAAGCCTGAACTGTTTTTTGGATGAGGTTGCGGACAGATCCTGGGTTGCCCATGGGAGTGGGGAGGAGCATGGCTGCCTGTGAAGGTTGCAAGACCTTGTCTGCTGCAGTCTGAAATTCTGGAGAGAGACCTCCATAAGACTTGAGAAGGGCAGAGAAATAACAACTGTCCTTGGAGGTTGGTGGAGCATTGAATAAAATCTGCCAGAGGCGAAATGGGAAGACCTGAAGGGGGAGGACAGACATTAACGGGGCAACCCTCCCTTTCTTTTCTTTATTCTTCAGTGTTGGATTCTTTTGATGACCTGGAGACTCTGGCACATATTTATCCTCAGTGTCCACCAAGTTTCACAAAAGAAGGTACTTTAGAGGAAGGTAGACAGAGTCCTTCTCTTGCCTGTCAATACAGCTGCTCTCTTTGCAAAGTGCCAGGATTCAGAGAAGGATCAAACTCAGCCACTGACTTCTTGTGGATTTTCTCTGTCCCACAGAAAGCAGAATTCTGGAGAAATATGAAATCCCTTTCCCCTTTAGGTATTGGTAACGTAGATTACTGATGGGGGGGCAGATCTGTTGTCGGTGTATGATGCCTTCCCATTCCCAGCTGGTGCTTAGAGCATTTGGGATCAATTATTATGTTTTGCAACGTGGAGCTGATGAGGTGGGCCTCATGGATTGCATCAGGCTGCCTTAAATGCCAGGCAAAGCATCGGATCATGCCTGAAGTTAACTCTTTGGGTTTCACTCCCATCATCACATCACATAGACTCTTTGGTTAAATTCTGAAGGCGTCCGTTCTTCCACCCATGGGGTTTACATTGGGCTGGTGGTTTTTCCTGACCCTGGGAGAAGATGGATCTCAGGTGTCAGGTAAGCCAAGAAGAATTCTACCCATATTGGATGGTTAGCTCTGGAAGGGGAGCAATGTGGTTCCAGCAGACAGTTTTGGCCCTTGTCTGAAAGAGTTAACATGCAGCCCGTGTTTGTTCCAGATGTTTGGAGCCAGATGGAATCAGGTTGGGGGTGTCCCTGGGTGGGAAGTACAGCCCTCCACATCAGCCAATAGCTGGAGGACTCCAGGCTGACACCCTGTTCTTGACTCTAGGCGGCTGCAGGCTTGACATGCATAAAAGGACTTGTGTTCTAGCACTCTGGCTCTGCCTTGGGTTCAACCACATTGGAAGCTCCTCTGCTCATCTTCACCATCACACTGAGCTGTAGCCACATCTTTGGGTGTCTCAGGTAAGTCACCAACACCTGGGGTTCCTGAATCAAGAGGCACTACAAGTAACAATAGAGGAGTATCTTTGTAGCTCAGGGTTGAAATGAGGGGTCCTTAGTGCTCTTTGAGCTTAGTTGTTTTCTTGCAGATGTTTCATTAGCCAAACTAGGTAACATCATCAGTGCTAGCACTGAAAAGTAACAGGTTCAAAGACACCAGTGACCCCCCTCTACAAATAAGTTTAACCAAGGGTCATTTCAAAATTCGAGCAGCATTTGGTGCTCGCTGAACTCTTCCTAACCTTCCCTCTTGCCAGCATGCCCTCTCTAGTGAAGACTTTTGTGCTTGACATTGTTGTGCGCAATGCTGGAGAACCCCAAAAGGAGAACAAATGAACAAGAGGACACTGGACAGTGCCAGGACCAAGGAGCTGACCTATAGTTTCCTGTCTGACTGGCAGCTCCAAATGAGTACAATCTGAGAATACTGGATGATTTAATATGCCACAATTACTCTTTGGGTAATCGCTTCCTCAGTCAAACTTTTGCAGTTTGTTAGGAAGATTTCATCAATATTCAATTCAGATGCGCCTTCTTGTAACTTGTGTCCATTATTCTGTGTTTGTCCTCTGGAACACGAGAGAAAAGGTCTTGACCTTCTTCTGAATTCATTCTTTTGTAAATTGGGGTGGGGGCTCCTCTCCATCTTGTCTCAGGGTTAAACATATTTAGGTCCTTTATGTTCTGTTTTTCTATTCCCTGGTCACTCTCTTGTCCTCAGAACCGGTTTCGATTTCTCTGAAACCTCTTCCCATTGCAACCAGGACTGAAGGCAGGGTGTGACTTACACAACTGAAGTGAAGTGGAACAATTCCTGCTGACACATTGAAAACTCTAGGATGCAACCTAAAACATTTTTGCCCACAGCTGATACATACTCCCTTTGCATAAGGATATGGGAAATGTTCTGTGGTTTTTCATTTATATCTGGATATTGTGCGGTCTCATTCTAACAGATGGAAGAACAAATTGGTTTCAGGTGCTTTATCAAATTTTTTGTAATGGGTTTTTACCTCCTGGATTTGGGAGGGGAGCAGCTGGATATGTTGCTTTCCTGACAGCCTTCAGGATGTGAACTTGGATCATCCTGTGCGCAAAGGGCCAGCTTTTCACAGGCCAAAGTTCATGCTCCCAGAGTGAGTGAGGAGGGGAAGGAGCAGGAGAGGCTCAAGGATACTTCTGCTGTGCTGCAACACCTTTCTCTCCTTGGCTGTGCTGTGGCTGCTAAACTGGTACCGGTACAGAACATAAGAGGAAGCCTCTTATGCAGCAATTTATGTGCCACCCCGCCCCCACCCTCATCCCTCTGCTGCCGGGATCGATCACCTTGTGGGTTTTGGTAGTCGATGGCAGGCACAGGGGCAGCTTTGGGGTTGGCATCAGCCTTGTTCTGTGTCCCCTGCAGGCTCTCCCTTCCCGAGATGGACTCCTGCCTGATCCAGGTGAACAACAACACTGCCCTGTCCTCTGTCCTAGATGTCCACGTCAACCTCAATGGGAAAAGTCCTTCTTTGCCCAAGGGAAAAGGCCGCAAGCCCCACTGGGCGGTCAGGGCTTCAGAAATGTCTAGAAGAACTTTCAATCCCATTCGAGCCATTGTGGATGCCATGAAAGTGGAGCCCAACCCCAGGAAAGCTCTTATATCTTTGTCTATAGGTGAGTAGGTGGATCTGGCTGGTCCAGAGAGATTCTGACTCTCACCCTTTTCAATACAGTCCAGCCACTGGCAACCTAGGCTCCTCACCCTCTACTTTTCTACAGGAGATCCAACTGTCTTTGGAAACCTTCCTACAGATGATGAAGTCACACGGGCCATGAAAGAAGCACTGGACTCTGGAAAATACAATGGCTATGCCCCATCTGTGGGTGAGTCTTTGGGCTCTGTGGAAAAATCCAAGGCAAGGCGGCAGTGGCGGGGGGGGGGCACTAACAGACAGTAGACTTGAGATCCCATAGAAAACCTTTTTGACCCTGATAGGGAACTGGGTCAAAGGGGAAGGCCTCTGCTACATGAGCTGAAAGTCTCAGAGTATCTTATTAAGGGAATCCTTGGCAAAAGGGTGAGGGAGGACACTAAATAACATCCTGTGGAATTCAGGAAGTTTCCATTTTATAATTCTTTTTAATTCAGCCATAGCACTGAACACTCAGTTCATCTCACCTCCCACCCATCACAGGTTATCTGTCCTGTCGAGAGGTGGTTGCAAGCTACTACAATTGTCCAGAAGCACCTCTGAAAGCCCAGGTAACAACACCAATATGTTGAGAAAGAGTAATTTTTGGGGAAAGGGGCTTGTGTTTTGACTCCCCACCTAATTTTAAGTGTGCAATAATCATTTAAGGTTCCAGGGGCTCTGATCTTCATGTGGGTCTGTTGAACTGAAAGCCATGAAGTGCCCATTCGACTCACAGCTCCCTCCCTCCCTCCCTTTTTTCCAGGATGTAATCCTGACCAGTGGCTGCAGTCAGGCCATTGAATTAGCTTTAGCAGTCCTTGCTAACCCTGGACAGAACATCCTGGTGCCACGCCCTGGCTTCTCCCTCTACAAAACCTTGGCCCACTCTATGGGAATCGAAGTCAAATTCTACAATCTCTTGGTAAGCTGGATCTAGATGTGGGGACCCTCACCCTTCTCCCAAAAGTGAAACAGAACCAAGGTTCAAGACTTGGAGAGCTGGGCTTTGATGGAGGAATCCCAAAGAGAGCTGGAACCATTGCAATATTAGTAGTCAAAACCAAAGCCATATTTAGGGTGTGCAAAAGAATAGCTAGAAGCCCCTGTGATAGCAGATTGGGTGTACCAAACCAATTGTTGGAGAAGAGAGAGGCTTTGCAAGAATTAGAAAAAAAATCCCGTTTTGCACAATTCTCAGAGAAAGAGGCAAGTTAGAAATAACTATGATCAAAAACGAAGTTTTTCTTACCTTAGATCAACCATTGTTTATTCCTGGATGTGTGATATAATGTTTATAACCAATGTGTTAAATTGCTTACTTGGAAACTTTTGTCCTTTCTTCCAAGACAACATCTTGCAGCTACTGATCAATAAAACTTCATAGCACTTTTCAGCTCTTGATTATATGAGCTGTAAATTGGGATCAAGAAAGAAAGCTTTCCTTATACAATGCCGCAGTTCCTTGGCTGGCCACCAGTCCCTCTTGCTGTCCCCTTTACCTGCCTATCACTTCTGACCCAGGCAGGGAGCAAAGGCCCCATAGCCAGAGTGAAGATGGTTATTATTTGATTTCAGGCTTCCTCACTCTCTTCATCTTCCTTTCCATTTTTCACCAGCCAGAAAAGTCCTGGGAAATTGACCTGAAGCAAATGGAATCTCTGGTGGACAACAGGACAGCTTGTCTGATTGTGAACAACCCATCCAATCCCTGTGGCTCTGTTTTCAGCAGAAGTCACCTTCAGAAGATTCTGGCAGGTAATTCTTCTGACCAGCTTTGAAACTGCCCCATGCATGTGTCCCTGTGCTAAACTCTGTGCTGCTTTGCATGGGATAAAGAGCCGAGGTAGCGCAGTGGCTAGAGTGCAGTACTGCAGCTACTTCAGCTGACCGCTAGTTCAGCAGATCGGCAGATCGAATCTCACCGGCTCAAGGTTGACTCAGCCTTCCATCCTTCTGAGGTAGGTAAAATGAGGACCCAGATTG
>JANHZT010002251.1:159725-174555 GCA_032468215.1 Stegonotus admiraltiensis | reverse complement strand
GTAGTCACCAACACCTTGAAGCGCACCCGGAAGACCACCGGGAGCCAGTGCAGCTCACGCAGGAGAGGTGTCACATGGGAGCGCCCTGTCACTCCCATAATCCCCCGCGCGGCCACATTCTGGACCAGTTGGAGCCTCCAGGTGGACCCCAAGGGGAGCCCCATGTAGAGAGCATTACAGTAGTCCAGGCGGGAAGTGACGAGTGCCTGAGTGACCGTGTGTAATGAGTCCCGATCTAGAAAGGGATGCAACTGGCATATCAGGTGAACCTGATAGAAAGCCCCCCTGGCCACGGCCGTCATATACTCTTCTAAAGACAGTCATGAGTCCAGGAGGACGCCCAAGTTACTTATGTTGCATTTAATTACTCCATTATGTCATTAAATACAGAACCTTTAACTTATTCGTTCTTCCATACCACTATGAGACAGATCATGATGAATGCTGTTTTACAGATAACTTTAGTGAAACTCATTTATTTAGGAACACTTCATATCTCCGTATATTTATTCATTCCTGTCAACTACATTCCAACTCATTATTTACCAGTTAATGCACCACAATGCTTTAATCCAGTGATTCTCAATCTCAGCAGCTTTAAGATGTCTGCACTTCAACTCCTAGAATTCTCCAGCCAGCATGCTGACCGAGGAATTCTGGGAGTTGAATTCCAGACAACTGAAACTTCCTGAGACTGAGAAACACTGCTCTAATTGGTACTATTGGTACTATTAACTTACCAGTCCATTATTATCCTTAGGTTGGAGCTCTAAGGCTCGTACTACATAAATCCGTACAATACACTCCTGAGGCCCACTGTCTGGTAACTCACAAAATTGCCGAGGAGGAGGTGCTACGGTTGGATCATCTGGTAATGTGTAGATCCGGAAAGAGCCCTAATAAATCACATGAATACTAGTAAATAAACCAAAACAAACTTATTACATTAAAGGAAGGTATGAAAATAGGATCACATTTATTTATTCATTTATTAAAATGGTATCTAGTCTTTATATACAATCATACTTAATTATTTTCATTAAAAATATTTGTTTGCGAGATTTGACTTGATCTATTTGTATTGTTCTGAATACAAAATGAAAAAGTATGACTTTGGAAATATTAATTCCTATAAGCCAAACATTAAAACCAGAGGAGGGTTTCAACAGGTTCTGACCAGTTCTGGACAACTGGTAGGGGAAATTTTGAGTAGTTCGGAGAACCGGTAGTAAAAATTCTGACTGGCCCCATTCCCATTTATTTTCTGCCTCCCAAGTCCCAGCTGATTGGGAAGAAATGGGACTTTGCAGTATCCTTCCCCCAGAATGGGGTGGGAATGAAGATTTCACAGTATCCTTCCCCTGCAATGTCCACCAAGCCACACCCACCAAGCCATGCCACACCCACCAAACCACGCCCACAGAACTGGTAGTAAAAAGAATTTAAACCCACCACTGATTAAAACCTATTTGGATAGCTGTGTAGAATGAAAATTCTGCAATAATTTGATAGCCAATGTTTCAATCAATATTCGGGGGATAGATATTCTCTCTATCATATGTGTGAAACACAGTTTTTCCTGATATCTTTCCTTTTTGGTAGATTTAGTAGATTTCAATCTAATTCCTCGGAAATGGAAGATGAAGTTGTATTTGAGATAACATCTCCCCAATAACTCTGTTAGCTATCTGGAATTAGTCTCAGAGGATTTTATTTAAAAAAAAATAGCCAATAAATAAGATAAAATATTAGAATTTGATCATTTATGTGTGTGTGTGTTCTATTAAAACTTTTTGCCCCATGTTTTTATTTAGCTGCACAAAAAGAATATTTAATGGAATATCTAATTGTTATCAAGAAGCTTATTTCACTTTTTATTAACTTCATGCAAGCTGAAATTTAACTTGAAAGCCGAATCAACCTCAGCTCATTAATTTTAACACAGTGTCATTGTGGCATATGTTTTGGTAAATAACATTTCATACTGCCTGCATTTTTAAAATAAAGTTTGATTTTGTTTATTTCGGATAAGGTTGCTCTGTCTCCCAAGGGCAGGAAGTACTGTAATCTTTAGTCATATGCCTATAAACTACAGGGTGAGGATACTGTACTGAAATCTTTTTTTAAAAAAATTTCATTACCCCTTATATGCCAGAAGGACAACATAGGTTGTGGCAGTTTCTTTCTTTCATGGACTAAGTTAGGAATGAGGATGCCAAGGAAAGATATGGGGTAATGGCAGTAACTACCAAACAACTATTCCTGAGTAGGAGATTGGGCCAGGGTATATAATCTCAGTACATTTCTGAGACAGAATACTTGAAACTTCCAGCCATTCATTCTGTGGGTTGCTGCTACACTTGTTCCCTTGAGACAATCTGACAAGAATACCAATGTATTGTGGAGGAAATCAGGGACAAGCTGCAAGCCAAGAGTGGGAAGGGTTTCATGTTGTTTGCTTTCTCCCTTTCTCTCTCTGAAGCTTCTTATATCTTCCTGTTTTCTATATCCATCCATCCATCCATCCATCCATCCACCCACCCGTCCATCCATCCATCCATCCATCCATCCATCCACCCACTCGTCCATCCATCCATCCATCCATCCATCCATCCATCCATCCATCCAGTTCTTCTCATATAATGTGACTCCGCATGGTATAAAATAAAACAAATACTTAAAACAAGTCTAAAATAACCATTAAATAAAATTAAAAACATAAATAAGACCATAGGAGAATGAATCAACCTCGTACACATAATCCAATCATTTCACAGGACCCCATGTGAAATGACCCCATTTTCTCTTGGTCTTTCCAGAAAGAGCCATTCCTCAGTTAAAGTTTTACTATTGGCTCAAATAATGTCGATCGTTTATACCCATTATGTCTTTCATCTACTTCCGTTTTTTCGTTTCTTTTCGCAAATCTGTTCATGAGAAAATATGGAATAATTGCACTATTTAGTTTGACTGCATTCTCAATGGGTTTATGAGGACAGATGAAATCAATGTATCCCACTTCTCCCTATTGCAAATATAATTTATTTGTTGTTTTCATTGTACCTTAAATTCTCCTGCAACCGTAGGGTCATCATTTTCTTCGGTTTTACCTCGATACAGCTTGAAAGTATCACAGAAGTCTGTTAAACCCCTAAAGTCAGGTACATTCTCCAGTTCACAGTTGTAAACCTACAAAAAAAAAGTGAAGTGCCACAATTAAAAGAACTGTGATGTATACATTGATGACAGATGCTGAGAAATTTAAAATAGGGAAAAATATTCCCAGCTCCAAACCAATATAATGATGTGGGGAAAATGTTTAATTGTATTTGTGAAATAATTCTCGATAATGGTAAAAAAAAAATCAGATTATTCAAACAATAAATTAGTGAGTAATAGCATAGAGAGACATTTTGGTCTAGTGGTTAAGGCACCAAGCTGAAAACCAGGAGGCTCTGAGTTCTAGTCTCACCTTAGGCACAAAGCTAGTTAGGTGACTAGGCCTCTCTCTTTCTTAGAAGCAAGCAATGGCAAACCATTTTTGAAAAATTTTGCCAAGAAAACTTCAGGGACTTGTCCAGGAGTCAACAATGACTTGAAGGCATAAAAGTACCACCCCCAAATAAAAACAAACAAATAACAGCATCATAACATTACAAATTATTATAATAGATATAAGTCCTGTACTGCATACTTTTTTTCTAGAGAGGATGAATTGGGCTAAGAAAAGGTAGCGATCTAAAACATAGTCATTTTTAAACATTGTTACTTTTTAAAACTCAGACACCAATGCTAGTCTCATCCATAAAAAATAAATACCTTCAATGTATCATATCCTTTCTGAACGTACTGTCCACATTTTTCAGTGTCGCCTATTGAGGCATAAAATTTGCTCCACCAGTCCACAACTTCTTTTTCCTAAAGAATAAAAAAGGAAGCAATGACAATCTCTAGAATAATTATTTTTAGCTATACTGTACACATAATTTCCTCAATTTGGTTTCTTCCTGTCATATTAGGTTACAATTCCTTAAGCCACACCCCAAATCCCTCCCCTTTTCCACTGATGTAAGCCTCTGTCTGTTCAAAGAGGAACAGAATTAAGATTAGAGTTAGGGTTAGAAGCTTTTTTTTGGTGAAAAATAAAACATTATAATATACATTATACTATAGCATACATTGAAGAATTGTATTCAATTACCATAATTCAGTTCCATTATTTTTCACAAAGAAGCTTCTAAATCCTTTGGACCTGTAAAGCTATTTCTTAAATAAAGGGACCCTGGCAGATTTTTTTCCAAGTAAGTAGTGCATATTAAATTCATGCATGTTAAAATTAATAGATATAGCATCAATAATTCAAACTACATAGATGTAATTCAATTACCTTTTCAGTGAGCTGTTTATGGAAATACATTCCGGGGTGGATCGGTGGGGAAAACCAAAACAGAACAATTAAAATCAAACCAAGCATCTGTATTTGATACATTATAGAAGACAAAATGTGATTTTGGATTACGGATATATTTTCAGATAATGTGTTTTGTTTTTCTCTGAACATTGCCCGTGTCTTTAATTAGTGAAGTGAAGAAGTTCATTCAGATCCAATAGAGATATTATAATTCCATAAGTCTTATCAAATGAACATAAAGAGAAATCATGTCTTGAAATTATCTCCAGGACACTTCTGGATTAGCCCAAGAATCAAAGGATTAATTGATCTGTTTAGGAACATCAAGAAATTAAGACTGGACCAATAATCTGTTTTGCTGAAAGAGGACTAGAGTTAGGAGCATAATAATCTTATTCTATTTATTTTTAATTTCATAGACATTGCTATTATGTGTCAAAGGAATTCCAAATAGCTTGCATTAAATTGTTCCTCTGACTACGTTTTGTCCTACGACCACCTTTTTAAACAATTTACAATAAAATTCTATTAATTATATCTCAGTGAATTTGACAGAATTTACTTCCAGATAGGGGTGCACAGCTATTTTGCTTTATTTAACATCCTACAACTTTATTTGGAAACAAAATTAAATGATTCTTAAATATGTAAAACCAGCTATGTAAGAAATATTGAATGACAGTAAATAATGAGTTTGTATTTTTTTCTAAATATTTATAAAAAGTTATCCATTACACTACAGATGATTGTTTAAGCCAGGGGTGTCAAATTTGATTTCATTAAGGGCCACATCAGGGTTGTATTTGACCTCAGGGGGGGGGGCATAGCCAGCTCAACGTCATTCCTGTTGGGGATGCCTGGGGTGGTTCGAGTGCTCTGCCAGCGAAAACAGGCTCCTGAGCTCTGTTTTCACTGGCAGAGGGTTGCAGGAGGCTGTGGCAGCCGAAAACGGAGCTTGGGAGCCCATTTTCGCTGGCAGAAGCACCACGGGCTGGTTCTTCACTGTTTCCACGGTGGCCCCATGGGCCAGATCTAAGTACCCCGCGGGCCATATCCTGCCCCCTAGCTTTGAGTTTGACATCCCAGGTTTAAGCTTTCTGTCTCTATATGTTATAATCCTGCCAACCAGATGGCTCTAAGGGGAACACAGATTAGAGAAGAATATAGAATGCTAAGTAGTTTGCCTGATGCCCTTAAGCTTGCCTGTTTCCTTCAGACAAGGCAGGAATTGTCTTATGGAGAGTGATAAAGAACAACTCAATTTTTCCACATGAACAGAAAGTGGAATAGAATATTATGTATGTATGTATGTATTTTATATCTTCCCTTTCCATCCTCCATTTTTTCACTACAATGAAACCCCTATGGCTGAGCTTTATAGTTTTTACCAAAAGAAGGATCTTCTGTAAATTGTTTCTTATAATTATTCCTGAAAAAGTATTATTTTCATAGATTATGCTGCAGAAGTCTTTAAATAGACCTTCAAAGCAAAATACAATTACAATTTCTAAGTAGGAACCCAGTTGATGATAGAACCCAAAAGCAATCACTGACCACCAAAAGTTGTTTCATCTATTTATTACATACTTAGTGCTTTGAGATTTTGGAGAAAGCGTGTAAAAATAATCACTACCAAATTTTGTTTTCCAATAGCAGAAAAAAAATCGGTCATATCAAGCAATGCAATTTTATTGTGATTGACTGCAATCCTATGTCCATTTAGACAGGGGCCTATCCCTCTGAATTCACTGGATTCATTTCTGAGGATGCACACATAATGTTCTACTGTTAGCAAGCCAATCAGATGCCATGTTAGTGGCAACACATCTGTGTGAAAGCAACTTTTCCCATTCTCAGTGAAAGGTGTAATTTTCAGCTGCCTCAAAGCGGTGACAATGGAAATATTTCTCAATTTTGCTTTGAACCAAAACTTTTATTTTTCTCCAAAAGCTCCCTGTGTAGAATATTGAAAAGTGGCATGAAAGCTCAATGATAAAAGCATCAAAGGAGAATAATCCCCATGCATTTTTTTTTCATCTATACATACATGTACTGCGCTTGGAGAAGCCATTTTGCTGAGTGCAGCTGACATACTGCTTATGCACTAGAAATTGGAATGCAGTTCGTGAAAGTTCTGCATCTGTCACACTAGCCTGAGATCTGCACATCATTTGTTCTAAGAAGTCTTTATTTTCCATTCTGTTCCATTAAAAATGAGAATACTGCATCTTTAAAGGAACATTCAGCTCCAAACAAACTAATATATGAAATTAGATTTAAACATCCCTTTGCTTTTAAATATGTCTACTTTGAACACAGAATTCCATGTCTTAATTCCATGTGCTGATGGCTAGATATCAGTCAAAATATTCTATATACCAAAATATAACCATTAATGATAATTATTTGGTCAATTTGCCTTGTGCCTGAAGCTGCAGACCTAGATAAGTTCCTATTGTTACAATTGCCACTAATTGTTAGAAATATAGTGCAAAGATTATGCAGCACCTACAGAATTGTATCATCAATGGTTCTCACCAAAAGGAACTCAGTAATAATGCACAATGGCCTTCAAAATTTAATAAATTATTTATTTCTTATGCTTTCTTGAAGCCCCTTAAAGTGATCCTTATTTTATTTAAATAAGGCACTATAGCTTACTATCTTCTCTTTAATTATTTCAGGTATCCTATATGTAATACATTATTCTAAGCATGTACATAGATGCCATTCTGTAGTTAATCTCTAAAGTCACTTTGGCCTAATAAATTGCTTTAGAAGTATCACTGTTCTGTCTGGCAGTGGTTGAACAGAAGCTTAATTAGGAATCTTTTCAGTTGCTTGCCTGTAATCCCTGTAAAGTGGTTTGAGATACCATGAGTTGAACTTAGCATCTTTTTACACAGTATGCAATATATGCAAACATCTAATTTAGCATATAGGATATAGTGTAGGTAGTCCTTGACTGCCAACAGTTCATTTAGTGACAGTTCAAAGTTCAACAGCACTGAAAAAAGTGACCCATGACTGTTTTTCACAGTCACGATCTTTGCAGCATCCCCATGATCAAGTAATCAAAATTCAGATGCTTGGCAACTGGTTCATACTTACGACGGTTGCTGTGTCCCAAGGACATGTGATCCCCTTTTGCAACCTTTTGACAAGCAAAATCAATGGGGAAACCAGGTTTACTTAACAACCATGTTACTAACTTATTAACTGCAGTGATTCACTTAACAACTGTGATAAGAAAGGTCATAAAATGGAGAAAAACTCACTTAACAAATATCTCGCTTAACAACAGAAATTTTGAGCTCAATTGTGGTCGTAAGTTGAAGACTACCTGTATATGGCACGCTTTCCCTCCCCTAAAAATTACCACAAAAATATTGGAGTTTATCTCTATAAATTGACTATTTAGCCTTTAAATTAGCTTAGATTTTTGAAATCTTCTATAGAGAAAAATGTCCTGAAGTTGTTTGCTGCTTAAAGACCCCAGAATCATTAGGCAATATAACCTCTTTGCTTTCGGTCATAATTCTAATAATGTGTCCTCTGGTGAAATGTAAGGTTAACAAAAAGTAGCAGTCATAAGAATGCACAATGAAGTAGCACCCAATATTTAATGACCAATCTCTATTAGTTGCTCTACAGGTAGTCTTCGACTTATGTCTGTAATTGAGCCCGCAATTATGGTCATAAGTATGTGACAGTCACTAAGTAGGTCATCATGTGACTTCACAATCTTTTTTTTTAGAGTGAATCTGGCAGTTATAAATATGGCAATTGTTAAGCCACTGCTTAACTTAATGGTCGTTAAGGGAACCCATTGTTTGTTAGGGGGTACTTTTTGCCAGAAACTGGAAGTAAATGCCAGGTTCCGGCACAAATGACATAATTCACGGTCATGGTGAACCCAAGAAGCTGAAAATGGATGTAAATGGAGGCTGACTGACAAGCGCACAATATGGGGTCATGTGACTCTGAGGAGGTGGCGGTTGGAACTTTGAATCCGGGTCATAAGTAGCTTTTTTCAGCAGTTGCAAAGTAACTGTCAGGGACCATCTGTAGTGTATGAAGAGACTGACTACCACAACAGAGAAATGGATTAGCTGCAAGAACGCATACATTACTGAAATTAATTCTGTTACCTCTTATACAACTTAATTCTAGTACAGCTTCTATTCTTATTTGTAATTGTGGCAAAATGGGTGGCAAACAAATCTAAGAAATGAATGAATGAATAAATAAATAAATAAAATTAGGAGTAACAATATATTGTGACTGGCTCTCTTTTCACAAATTGAATAAGATAGGGAGAGGAATTCTTAAAGCAAGAGGAACACCGTTTTAAAACCCTGCAATTACAGAGAGAAAATGAATAATTCACTGAATTTAAATGCTGACATTTCTGAATTAAATATCTAATGTTACATATTTTCATCATTTAGCTTCAAAAACTAAAACAATCCCTTTAGTATCAGTGGTTAGTCTCATATCTGTCTGTGATAACCCAGCAATTATCTATCTAATTGTAGTTAAACAGTGATTATTTTACAGAAAAGGGAGGATACTGATCGGAAATATGTCTGAAGGTTGAATAGCTATGTCAATTTTAAATTTGTGCTGTGCCATTTCACCCAAATCATTTTGTCATGCAGCTGTCATTTTTTCCAATGGTATCTGACAGGGAGAGCGCTCCCCCATTTAACCCAATTTAATACGTATTTTAGATGATGATTTCAGAAGATAAGCCTTCAAACTGCCAGTTCAATTTATCAGTCTATTCACTGGAGAGCACATATGATCTAAAATTATTGGCAGACAACTCAGGAGCTGCAGCCACACAGAAGACAGACAATAATTTATATCAGCCCTCCCTAGCTGACGGTCTCCAAATATGTTGGTCTTCGGTTCCCATAAGACCCCATTGGAGTACCATCATACTGACTGAAGAAATCAAACACATCTGAAGAATACCAAATAAGGAAACCTGATTTACACATACAAAAACAATGGAAAAACACAGAGTGATTGACATGTAACCTTCTGGCTACATAAGAGAATATATTAGCCTTCAACAATTATTATGGATCAATTGTCTGGTAAGATTTGCATGCCAAAAACAAATGAACTGGCCACAGAAAAATGTATGTAAACAAGAAGTTTACCTGTGATGTTAGTAAGGGTTGTGCATCTTCCACTTCAATTACAACATCTCGGCAAGGTGCAGCTGCTAGAATAGTAACTGCAGATAAAACAACTTATTAAACCAAGAAACACTAAGAGCCAAGAAACAATAAGAACCAGATTCAGGAGTCATAACTTCAGCTTTTATTTCTCTTAATGCTTTGCTCTTTTATTTGTTTCCTCCAGATGGGACAGTCTAGAGCAGAGGTCTCCAACCTTGGCCATTTTAGGACTTGTGGACTTCAAGTCCCAGAATTCCTCAGCCAGTTTTGCTGGCTGAAGAATTCTGGAAGTTGCAGTCCACAAGTCTTAATGTTGCCAAGGTTGAAGACCTCTGGTCTAGAGAACTGGGCTGCTGATTGTTAAAACTGGAACAAAATATCCTTCCTTTTTCTAAATCAGTGTTTTTCAAACTTAGCAACTTTAAAATGAATGAACTTCAACTTCCAGATCTCCCCAACCAAAATTCTGGGAGTTGAAGTCCATACTTCTTAAACAAGAGACAAATGGACTTTGTTTTTTTCCTTTGAAGACGTTTCATGTCTCATCCAAGAAGCTTCTTCAGCTCTGACTGGATGGTGGGGAATGGAGTCCAGTTGCCTCTTGAAAAAAGCACCTTTGGGACAACCATGACCTGGATGACTGAGAATCTTCATAGACACACTTCTTAAAGTGGCCAAATTTGAAAACCATTGCTCTAAATGAATTGTATTTGGGGAAATTACCTGCCAAGTCAAATTGCTCAGGAATTGGCTTCCAAAAGACAGGATATAAATATATAAATTAGTGTTTATTTTAGAGCAAAGTACATTTTCTGTATTTAAGCTCAAAATGCAGCTGCTTGTGTTGCCAAAATAACCCATTCCTGCAAGATGGAATTATCACCAAGCTTGGAGGAACCCCAAAGTCTTATAGGTAAAAGGAGGCATATTCAGTGCTCATGAACAATCAGAAAACTTCTGGTGGCAAGGGAGTGAAGTGGATGGTCTGTACTTGAATCCCCACTGCAACATTCTGGTTAAGATTCCACTTTAGTGAAGTTAAATGCAGAACTATATGCTAGAATTAAAAAAGTGCGACAAAGTTATAGTTATAGTTATAGTTATAGTATGAAAGTAATCTTATTCATCCTTGGTATATATTCCAAACCATGAATGTTAATGGCTATTAATTATCTGGTTTCATTCTTTCTCAATTAATACTGATTTTCTTTTTACTGACTACCCAATATATGAAAAACAATGATGGACTTTTATAAAACGGTTAAACAATCACCAAAGTTTAGTTGTGCTCATTTGTTTCAATGGGGTTTTTGTAAAGTCAATAAATTATCTTAGTAGTAACAAGACTGGGAGAACAATACATGAAAAATAATGTGTTTATTTTATAACTATACCTTTCATCTGTGGTGCAATATCTTCTTTAGTAAGATAAGGATTACAGCGAAACCTCTCCAGTAAATCAATGGTACATTGTCCCACAATAGGCTTACGGCCAAACTGCCTGTGATCTATCACTTTAAGAACTAGTGATGGAGTGTACAATTCCTCTTTGGGCAACAGCTAGTTAAAAACAAACAAAATATATATTATATAGACTACATTTAAAACCAATTACAAAAATGCATCTAACATAGCAACATCTGGGATGGAGAAGATAAAAAGTCAAAATAATTGAAGCTACATTTATTTTTAAATGTACAGTGATACCATGGTACTCAACTGCTTTGAAACTCATTGAATTTGGTACTCAACACAAAATTTTGTTCCAGTACTCATTGTTTGATACTCAACGCACAAGCTAAAACTTGTTGGTGTTGACCGCCTTGTGATTTGCTACATTGTTCCTTATGGGAAAAATTTGTTTGGTACTCATTATTTTTGATACTCATTGCCCTTCCCGAAACCAATTAAAAATGACTACGAAAGTACCACTGTATATCAACACATATAAAATCTGATTGAAATTTATGACATAGTTGCAGCTGTTTTCTTGACTTTTTAAAAAAAATCTCCTGAGTATCCCTGCAAAAGACATTTATATGGATTGGGAGCACAGCGTGTAGATTAAAGATTTAAACTTTCTTTTCTGGTGAAAATTAAGGTCCACATTCTACAGTCAAAATAGACAAGCTTGGGGACTCCAATCATAGACTGCTTACATCTCTCCCAGCTTGATTCTTAGAAAAAAAATGGCTAAATCAAAAACAAATTGCTTTGATCCATTTTGCTACATGATATTAAGAATAAAAAACTATTACGCACCAAAGAAGCTAACAAATGAATATTGTTTTATATATTCAGATGGGAGAATGTGAATTGCTTCAGTTCACAAAAACTGTCTTATGTTCAAGGAAAAGATATGGAAGATAATGAATTTAGCAAGGGATGCAATTAAGCATTTAGTAGGGAAGGGAGATATACTGAATACTGCTTGATATTCTACAATGTACCCACTTCGTGCTGTGCATCTGTATGTGTTTATACCAGTAGTGGAAATTTTGAGTAGTTCGGAGAACCGGCAAATACCACCTCTGGCTGGCCCCAGAGTAGGGTGGGAATGGAGATTTTGCAATATCCTTCCCCCAGGAGTGGGAAGGGAATGGGGATTTTGCAGTAACCTTCCCCTGGAGTGGGGAGGGAATGTAGATTTTGCAGTATCCTTCCCCTGCCACGTTTACCAAGCCATGCCCACAGAACCAGCAGTAAAAAAATTTGGATTTCACCACTGGTTTATACCGTAATAATGATATCTCTGCTATAGGAATTCAACATTCCATCTCATGTATCTTCCCATCTACTTCTGAATGAGGATACAGATGTATCCAAACTTAAAAATAGGATTCATTTACAATGGTTAAATTTTTGCTCTGGACAGTTTACAGAGTGAACATATGTATCAACATATATACTGGTTCTATTTTTTTAATGATCTATATGTAGTCAAAATATGTTATACAGCTTTGATATAAAGTCATTGCAGTATCATACCACTTTCATGAAGAGAACCGATCCAGGAAAATTAGGTGTCCTCTTCAAGTTTTTGATCACTACAGATTCTACCATTACACCTCCACATTCTATAATAAGACTGGGAGAAGTCACAGAAGCCATTTGATAGTTTTTCATGTTCCGTAATCCCCAGGCAAGGATCTATTAAAACAAATGAAGCAACAGGCCCCAAAACATCACATTATGAAGAGAAACATAATCTGCTGCAAAATTAACGTTAATAAAAAAGAAGAAGGGGGGTCGGAATGGGACAACTTGCTGTGGCCAACTCGCTGCAACCAGCTTGCCACGGCCAACTCACCATGGCCAATTCACTGTGGGACAACCTGCCATGGCTAACCTGCCACAGCAAGCTCACCATGGAACAATTTAACAATTCAATTATTTAAAATAAATATATTTTTTAAATTTTTGTCATTCACATTTCCTTTTGTCCCTCATTTTGCATCTTGACTCCTACTCACTTCATGGATATAGCCATGAAGGTTTTTTTGGCATAAATTTGCAAATGTTTTGCCATTGTCTTTTTCCAGGATGTTGTATTAATTCCCAGGGTAACCTATTCTCATGAATGTAATGCTACTTTATTCATAAATCCAAGTGCATTTCATAATAGTCAGCATTTCCATAACATATTTTGAAGGTGCTCTTAGTTCACCCAGGTAGTTCTTGGATGCCCACAATAGTCCTTAGATGCAAGACTGAGATATAATTGCTAATTTGAGATCAGGTTCATGACGGATATGAATTAAGGATTTTTGAATTTATCATTAAAGCTTCTAATAATGACATCAAATCTTGGATGAACATTGCATAACAAAAATAAAAAATCATCCAGATTTTTTGGAGGGAATAGTTGCCTAAGCACTTGATGGCAGCTGTTTATTATAAATTAAAAATATACTAATGTTTTAAGCTAGCACTTGGCTTTGTGTAAGCAAGTATGCCCAAATGCCTTATTAATATGTCACTTTGGATAACAAATAAGCAATAATCAAAATACCTCAATTGCAGTAAGTTGCACAACAGGTCTAATTCCTTGTGGTACCATATACAGATTTGGTGCTCGTTGAGAAGGAAGAATTGGAAGATTGGTGCCACCCTGTTTAAAGATATAGATACATGTTTCTATAATTTATAGTGAGAGCAAACATGGATATTATCTTATTGAAGTATCTTAAGTCCAAAATAAGTCAATTTGTTTTTCATTACCTTTTCATTCAGTATAAGCTCAGCAGCTAAAAGAACATCTCCACAAGTCTTGCCTCCATTCTTAACTGGATACCAAAGAAGTTTTGGATTGATATCAATATCTGGGTTCAATTTTACCATTGGAGAGCAAGAGGTTCTTCCAAGAAATTCATCTTTGCCCTGAAATCCCAAATACCAAAATGATCATGTATCTGACATCATTAAACTAAAACAAGACATAAAAGTTTGGTATGGTACCTACCACTTGGTCATTGTCAAAAAGGTCAACCACCACCAGAGGAGGATTTTGTGCTACCATTTGGGGATCACCGTAAATTTCAATATCATCAAATATAATCGTTTGATCCCAGGTTGGGTTCAGAGTTGAATGGACAATCTCAGTTGTTTTGCTTCGATGAAGGAATGAAACATGAGCATATGGGTCTGAAAGAGCACAGCAAGGGAATACCGACATAGTCTTATTTAGAGTTAAGTTGGTACATTTTTCTACATTCTCTCTCTTTTTGCTTCACATAATAATCTTAAAAGTAGCCCTAACCTTGGTACTGAGTCATAGTAATCCACATTGCATGATTCCAAAAGATTCCAAAATTGTAATTTACTTCTCTCCCTTTTTTTCAGAAGTAGAGGCAAATGAATACAGTTTTAGGCCTATTATTTTTTTAAAACCATCAAAATCATAAGGGACCTCTAAAGAAGGAGGGGAGGAATATCATTTTCTGTACAAATAGCTATGACTTGGTATCATTTAAAGATTATCCCACTGATTCCTTATGCAAGATATGTAATGGCAGTGTTATACATATTTTTAACTTTAGTATTTAGAAAGTTAATGAAGTGAAAAAAGACTTCAAGGGCCCACATTATCCAATATTATTCTTTCCAATAGTATAATTGAGCCTTGGTGGCACAGCAGACTAAAGTACTGATAAGTAGCTCCAGCTGCCTGCAATTACTGCAAGTTCAAATCTCACCAGGCTCAAGGTTGACTCAGCCTTCCATCCTT
>JANHZT010002251.1:109290-125444 GCA_032468215.1 Stegonotus admiraltiensis | reverse complement strand
CCTAAACTTATTGCAGCAGAAAGATGGGAGGGAGGGAGGGAAGGGAGAAAGGAAAATTCCAATGTTTCTTGTCAGCGTCCCACAAGGAAACTTAATGAAGAAGCCGACAGGAAATTGAAAATCACATGTACTTTTTTTTTTTGCCTGCCTGTGGTCATTCTGTTTCTCTGTTTGGAAAAAGAAATATCTATAACAATGACTCATCAGGTCACGGGTTATCTAGTACAGAGGTCTCCAACCTTGGGAACTTTAAGCCATGTGGATTTCAACTCCCAGAATTCCTTAGCCAGCTGTGCTGGCTGAGGAACTCTGGGAATTGAAGTCCACAAGCTGTTATAGAAGGCTCAACAAAAGTTATATCACACACAAAGATTAAATAGGGTTACTGTCAGGATTGCACAAACACCATTAGACCTCAAGAAAGAATGAGAGTTTTCTCTCGCTGTGCTGCCATCTAGTAATAATTTGAATTTTTGCAAATTCTATGTGAGAGCTGTTACCCCTCCAGTTACATAGGATTGATGGTTGAAAGAAACAGTTCTGCTATGTGCTGCAGTTTGGTTATCAAATTTGCTGCTTTAAGAACTGGGTGGGGAAAGAAACAATGCCAGCCACTTTCACTTCATGTCTCTATAAATCAGGTTTAGACCTGAAGCTCCCTGTTCCAGTTATAAATGACCAAAATAGTTGCTACTATGATTTAAAGCTGCTCCAAAAACTTTGGCTTTTTATGTTATGAAAACCATTTTATTCGTTTACAGACAGCCTGCTGAATAGCTGGTATATGCTATCTTAATTCCTAGGTGAGAAAAGAAAACTTTGTAAATAGAAAAAATATACTTTAAGGGCAGAGCGCTACCTTCCTCCAAGGTACAAAAAAACTAGTTTTTCCAGTTGGTGTCACCTTTAAACTTAAAATTGTATTGTAAAAAAATAAGCTGGCTCTTTAGTTTTTAACTAAACACAAACGAGTTAAGTAAAGGAAACGATTTATTCTTTTAACCAAAATCACCATAATACTGTACAAATCTGCATTTGGAGCCTGAAGTGGCATTTTTTAAAGAACAATTTTAATTTTGACTATTTGTGTGGGACTATATAAAGCTCTTAGATATCTCCTATTATCTTTATAAGCAAGTTTTCTTTTTCTAATAATTTGATTTCTGTCTAATGGGGAACCTGAAAAAAAATTAATTTGAGAGAAGCTGATTTTGAAATATAGAATGTTGTTGCTACTTATCCACTTCAATGTTATAACACTAGGTGACATCAGTGGAATAATAATTTTATTTGAAAGCTTTTATTTAGGCAACACAGTTCCTCTTAAGGCATTACAGTAGATCACCCATTACAATTTAACTCCTTATGGTAGAATGTGGCAGTTGCATATTGCAAATGCTAATGTGAAATATATGATTTCAGTTTCAATTCCGTTTTGAAGGCTGAAAGCATTTTGTTATATGTCCTGAGGAACACAGACAAATACACGCAGAGAGAGCTATATATAGTAACAAGGCTGATAAGTGATACTCTTCCTAAAGCTTTAAGTGAAGTATAACTATTACTAGATTGCCTTGATAGCATTTCCTTCCTATCCAATATCACTTGTCAGATACACAATTTATTCATTCATGATCCTTAGTCTGTGTGGTGCAGGACTGGCAACTATCCAGGGCAATCTAGAAATAGTTGTCCATCACTTAAAGCTGTAGGAAGAGTATCACTCGCCAGTCTTGTTACTTTAGCAGAATTGCAGTGGACATTCAGGGCTGTGAAATTACGCCAATCCACAGACTGAATATAACATGCTAACAAAGCTGCTTGGCTGTTCATCTAGGACCGTGATGGCGAACGTATGGCACACATGCCAGAGGTGGCACACAGAGCCCTCTCCGTGGGCACGTGTGCCATTGCCAGATGCTTTTCTGGTTTCTCGCACGCACATGTACGCCAGACAGCTGGTCTTCGCGGGCGCTGGAGCACCAGAAAACAGCCTGAAAATGGCCTGAAAAAAGGTGAAAAAACAGGCTGTTTTTTCGGGCCATTTTCTGGGCTGTTTTCAGGCCATTTTTAAAAGCTGTTTTCAGGCCATTTTTGACCCGAAAACGCAAAAAAAAAAACCCTTGCCGAAAAAAGGGCATTAAAATGGTCCGGAAAACAGCTCGAAAATGGCCCAAAACCGGCCTGTTTTTTTATCATTTTTCTGGCCATTTTTGGGCTGTTTTCCAGTGCTCCGGCACTTGTGAAAACCAGCTGAATGGCACACATGCATGTGCTGGAAACCCGAAGACCAGCTGGCTGGCGTGCGCATGCACATGCGTTCTGGTTTGGGCACTCGGTGCCAAAAAGGTTCGCCATCACTGATCTAGGATTACCTGACTTTGAGACACCCAGTTTGGTATAGTGGTTAAAGCACCAAGCTTGAAACTGGGAGATTATGAGTTCCAGTTCTGCCTTAGGCACAAAGCTAGCTGGTTGATTTTCAGCCAGCCGCTTTCTCTCAGCCCTAGGAAAGAGGCTGTGGCAAGCTACTTCTGGAAAACCTTACCAAGAAAACTGCAGGGACTTGTCCAGGCAGTTGCCAGCGGTCAAAAATTGACTCAAAGGCACATACAGGTACTTGATCTTGAACACACTTATTCATCTGAGAAATCATGCCTAGAGTGAGCCTGCAGAAAATGTTTTGGCTGGCAGAGTGCTGCAAGAGGCCGTCCAGGCTGAAAAGGGGTTTGGGGGACACGGTTCTGGCTGCCAGAGGCACTGCGGGCCAGTCCTTTACTATTTCCAGGCCAGCCCTGTGGGCCAGATTTAAACACCCTGCAGGCCGGATCTGGCCCGCGGGCCTTGAGTTTGACACCCGATTTACAGTGTAGTTAATTGTCCCATAGCCATCATTCGCCCTTACATCTCCTATTTCATAGTGTTGTTGAGGGTATTTTTTCCCCGTTATGTTTGAACTTGGGAAAAAGCTGGTTAAAATTAAATTAAGGTTTGAACAAGCCAACTTGAAACCTTTTCTTCTTTAATTATAATTAAAGCTAAATGGAATTCCCCTTTCCTTGAGTTCAGCTGCAGTAGAGATCTCAAGTTATTTTAAAACCAAGGGTCCTTGATGCTTTCTGAGCCTGGTTGTTTTCTTGCAGTTTCATTACCCAAACTAGGTAACAACATCAGTGCTGTTTTAAAGCCAAAAGGTGTTTTTGATCTTCTTATAGCAGTGCCAAAGGAGATGGAGAGAAAGTTACGCCAATCCACAGATCAGGGGAGAGAAAAAATGGAAAGCTCCTCCATATAATACCAAAATGCAGGCAACTAAAATCTTGGGACAACTTATTGCTTATCTTTACTTATGGAAGGATGAGTGGGAATAGTGGTTGTAGCATACCTTCAGTGCTCTCTGGGTTTGTTCCCCCTGGGTCATTTGGATTTGGAGGTCCAGTTGGTGGCTCATAGCCTACCACCAAATCAATTGTTGCCTAAATGAAAAGAAAAAAGAATTTACAAATACTGCAATGGATGAGTTCAAGAAGGTTCTATGGACCTGCAGGCCGCACATGTTGCTTATATATAACATATTCTCTTAATTTCATGAAGATATTTTGTACCTCCAGTATAATCTTTGATTTACAACCATTTGTTTAGTGACCGTTCAAAGTTACAACAGCACTGATAAAAGTGATTTACAACTGGATCTTCCACTTAGCCATGGTGGCACAGTGGTTAGAATGCACTACTGCAGGGTAACTTGCTGCTCATTGCCAGGAGTTCAATTCTGACCGGCTCAAGGTTGACTCAGCTTTCCATCTTTCTGAGGTTGGTAAAATGAGGACCTAGATTGTTGGGGGCAATATGCTGACTCTGTAAACCACTTAGAGAGGGCTTTAAAGCACTTTAAAGTGGTCTATAAGTCTAAGTGCTATTGCTATTATGACTCTTGCAGCAGTCCCACGGTCACATGATCAGAATTTGGGTGCTTGGCAACTGGCATATATTTACGATGGTTGCAATATAGCAGAGTCATGTGATCATCATTTGTAACCTTCGCATCCAACATTGGACAAGAAAAATCAATGAGGAAAGCCGGATTCAATTACCAACCTCATGATTCTTTTGACAACTGCAGTGATTCACTTAACAACTGTGGCAAAAAAGGTTGTAAAATCAGACATGACTTACTTAGCAATGGAAATTCTGGTCCCCATTGTGGTCGTAAGTCAAGGACTACCCATATGAATAAATTTGGGCTCACCAATTCTTTGGATCTTTAACATTAATATTATGGATTTAGTATTTAAATGCATTGCATTTTAGACAAATGTGGGCTGCATTTCAGAAGGATGCTACAGTACCAGGGTGAAATCCAGCAGATTCTGGAGAACTGGTAGTGGAAATATTGAGCAGTTCAGAGAACCAGTAGTGAAAATTACCAGCTACCACATCTAGCTGGCCTCAGAGTGGGGTGGGAATGGAAATTTTGCAGTATCCTCCCGCTGCCATGCCCACCAAGCCATGCCCACCAAGCCACACCACACCCACCAAGTCACACCCACAGAACCGGTAGTAAAAAAAATTGGATTTCACCACTGTACAGTACGGTAGTTGAAGCAGTATATTAGAATAATTAAAACCAATGTATAGATCTTTTGCCTTTTAACATGTATATTTTTGCTTTGTTAGTCCCTTTAACGTAAATACATTCATTCATAAAGTAATCATCTTGCCAGTTCTGATCTTTCCCTCTCAGACATCTTTGATTGCAGTTGCAGATTTATCCTTCTGAAAAGTCTCCATGTTTTTGAAACATTTCATCCAGCTAAATAATAAAAATAAAGAGGGCACTTACTCCAGTTTCCAGTCCTTTTTCATTTAGCAGGGGAATGAGCTTGTATGGAAGAGATCTACTTTGCGTGCCAACTAGTTCCTTGAGTGCTACTGATGCTGTGCCAATTAGCCTGTAAGAAAAGAGGGAAAATGGTTATCAAGAGGACACTTATGGTATTATAAGAAAAACAATGCTTTCCTTTGAGAAGTTGCCAACTTAGGCCTGAGATTTTGAAAATCACTGCTGATCACGAACATGCTCAGGTTTGCTACATTATTCAAAGCTGTCAAATACCACAACGGCCATGGGCTAAAAACCTGAACTATTCCAGTATGATATTTTCCAAATCTCTTGGATTATAACTCTCATCACCCAAGCCATTATGAGCAATACCTCTGATGGCTGAAGCTGGTAGGCTTTGTAGATCAGTATGTCTGGAAGATACTTTAGAGTTATTTAGTGATACTTTAGTGTTTCAACCTTGGCAACTTTAAGATGTATGGACTTGAACTCCCAGAATTCCCTAGCCAGCTAACTAGCTGGAGAATGCTGGGAGTTGACGCCCACACATCTTAAAGCTGTCAAGATTGAAAAACACTGCTTTAAATTGCAAAAGATATTGCAGTGATATTAGCACTGAAAGTTTAGGCTTCAAATCCATCCACAGACAAAACTTCTAGCCAAAGGGGAACTGTGTTGCATCAGAATAACAGAGTTGGAAGGGACCTTGGAGGTCTTCTAGTCCAATCCCTTGCTCAAGCAGGAAACCCTACCATTTCAGGTAAATATATCATTTCAGAGGAATAGCCTCCTGGCTAATCACTGCCATTCTAACTAACCAGCACGTGTATGTTTGCAGCATTAGCCAAATCCTCTTTAATTGCATTCCTCTGGATGCCTCTGAGCCACGTTAAAGGATGTTATCTGTTTAGAATAAGTTATGAACAGGTAGTCCTTGACTTACAACAATTTGTTTAGTGACTGTTCAAAGCTACAATAGCACTGAAAAAGCTACTTATGGTTGCTTTTCACATTTACAAACCGTTACAGCATCCCCATGGTCACGTGATCAAAATTCAGATGCTTGCACCTCGATCATACAGGTAGTCTTCGACTTACAACAGTTTGCTTAGTGACTGTTCGAAATTACAACAGCACTGAAAAAAGTGATTATGACCATTTTCACACTTATGACTGTTGCAGCATCCCCATATTCATGTGATTTACATTTGGATGCTTGACAGCTGACTCACATTTATGACAGTTGCAATGTCTCAGAGTCAAGTGATCCCCTTTTGTGACCTTCTGACAAGCAAAGTCAATGGGGAAACCAGATTCACTTAACAACAGTGTTACTAGTTTAACAACTGCAGTGATTCACTTAACAAATGTGGCAAGAAAAGTCGTAAAATGAGGCAAAGCTCACTTAACAAATCGCTCACTTAGCAACATAAATCTGGAGCTCAATTGTGGTTGTAAATTGAGGACTACCTGTAATTCTGGTTCCAATGTCCTGGGGTCATGTGATAACCTTTTGCGAACTTCTGACTCCAATGTGTCTTTCACTTTAGCATACTGGGAAAAATATTCTAATGTTCTTACATGAGAAAATCAAGTATTTTGTTGAATGTACAGGCCAGGCCAGGCCAGCCATAGATTTCATTATTTCCTCTCCAACGAATGCTGGATAAATAATTAGAAATGATGAGGGAAGTCATATGTTGAGAGTTGGATCGGTAATGAATAGCTATAGCAAAGCACAGGTGACTTTAAATTCAGCATATAAAATTGACCTAGAAAAAAGCAGTTTTAAAACATTTTTTGGATGGATAATCATAGATGAGTTAAATATTTGGCTCTCCTATATCACCCAACCTCACTATCCATTCATTGCCAAATGTGAGTTCATAGCAAGTTCTCAGTCATATCCAGCCACCATACCAAAAAGAGATTTGTTCTCCATTTTCTTTGGAGAATGCGGAGAGCAATTTTCTTGGCAACATGTACTATTATTCAAAATTATTATGGTGATTGGCTCTGTAATTTTCTACAGATCAGCAACTGATGTAATACTTAACAAAAATGTTATCTGAAGTGATTGACAAGGACCTTACAAGATGTGCTTTGTTTTTTGTTTGGGTGTTATTTACGGTACCTAAATCATGATTTATATTTAGAATGGGAATGTGAACCCAGCCAACTGTGGCTTTGCCAATCCTTGATTAATCAAACCATGGTTTCCATTCACTATATATATAGAAAATGACTTTAATTTACAATAACTATGACCTGTTTATACTTCTACCCACATTTTATATATACATACTCCATTTTAGAGAAATTCTAAGGAAATCTTAATAACTACCGGTAAATAGCTATAAAATCCATTTGGTATATTAGATGCTCATGGAAGTTCTCAAATACTTCTGTATTGTTTATTAAATATAGTATAGTAAATATTAAATTAATTTGATGCTTAATCTGGCTACAAAACTCATTTTATGCAGAAACAGAAGGGCTACTTTGGAAAAAAATCAAAGCCAGGCCGATTAGCAGTTTATTTGCACATTGTTGTTATGAAATATAAGGGTGTGGTTGCTGAAACTGTCAAATGAGACAACATTGTTATAGTATTTATTCTGAACATTTCCTTTCTGAAGAAAGTATCACAGAAGTAATGTAATAGCATTTCCTCCCCCCCCCCTTTTCTTTTACTTTTAAGCAAAACAATTGTAGAAAGGATGACTTCAAAATACTTCAAATAAATTGGTATTAATTATTAACGAAAAAACTTTTCATTCTTCACAATATTCATTTGAGGCACAGAATGCAAGAAACACTCAACTGAAGATGTTTTAGATTGTCCATTTGTTTTGACACTGTAGCCAGGATAGTGCATCATGCTAAGCTTTGATTTCTTTAACTATGATTTATTGTCTTAACCTTGACAATTTTAAGATTGGTGTACTTTAATTCCCAGAGTTCCCTGGCCAGCTTGTTGGACAACAGTTGAACCTCACCCATCTTAATTATCAAGGTTAGGAAACATTGATTTACTAAAATACATTGCAATAGATTGGATTTGCAATAGTGCATACATTAAGCCAAAAGATGTGATTTACACACAGGGGTGAAATCCAGCAGGTTCTGTCAAGTTCTGGAGAACTGGTAGCAGAAATTTTGAGTACTTCGGAGAACCGGCTAATGCCACCTCTGGCTGGCCCCAGAGTAGGGTGGGAATCGAGATTTTGCAGTATCCTTCCCCTCAAATGGGGTGGGAATCGAGATTTTCCAGTATCCTTCCCCTGCCATGCCCACCAAGCCACACCCACCAAGCCACGCCCACAGAACCAGTAGTAAAAATTTTGGATTTCACCACTGTTTACACATCACAAAAGCTAAGTTTACTGTGTTCAACACACTGAACCAAAATTAAGGAAACGATATTGTGAGTGTTCTGTAATGTGTGAACCCAGCTAGTATGCATAATTGCTATGGAATGGGAACAAAGCCAATAGAAGTTTTATCAGACCACAGATTTACACCGCCTTGTCTCACTCACAGCATACCAAGAAAGGAATTGGAGGTGAGTTTTTAATAAGAAGTACTTTTGTCTAAAAAATTAATTTCTCTTCTCATTCTGAGTCATACCCTTTAATTTCTGCAGAATTCCTCTTTGGGAAGCAAATTGAGTCCCAGTTTGTTTATGGTATAACTTGGTGCTTTCCATTATGTCACATCCTGGTTTTCTTCTACTGTGATGGTGTAGTGTGTCCAAAATCTTGTTATTTCAGCAGGGAGAAGGTGACACTTGGCATGAAGTATTCAATGGTGCCACTTACAAGTATAGTGTTTAAAAAACAGATCTTGTACTCTTTCAAAATAGTTTGCAATCAATGTAAATAAGACCACAAGAGACTTAACCAGTGCTCTAAAAATGGGCAGTTGGTATTATGCAGGATTCTGCAGAAAACAACCATTCAGGGTTGCAGCTCAGGGTTGAAAAGTGGAGTTTCTGGTGGTCTCTGAGTTTGCAGATATTTCATTATCCAACTAGATAACGTCATCACTGCAAGGGTCTGGAATCCATCTTCATCTCCATAATCAGACGGTAAGACAATTGTCCAATCTTTCTTGCAACAATGACAGTTGATTTAATTTTAATTATTCATACTCTGTATCCTGCCTAGAATTGCAAAATACAAAATAACAGAGTTGGAAGGGACTTTGGAGATCTTCCAAGCAGGAAACCCTATACTATTCCAGACAAATGTCTGTCTAATTTCTTCTTAAAAACCTCCAGTGTTGGAGTACCCACAACTTCTGAAGGCAAACCTTACAATTATTATGGAGTCAATATAAGAATAAAAATGCACGTGACAAGAGCTGCACAATAGTTACAGAACTTATCTGCAAATCTAGGTTCTAAGGTCTGTTTAAAAAAATGAAAAATTGGGCCGTTGCTATTTCCCTTCTATTTCCAATGCCAAACCATTTAGTGTCTGAAAAAAAGGGGGAAATTTATTTCTCTTCCTACCTATGAAATAAGATCCCTTTATATAAACTTTGGTTTGATTTATTTTCTGTAGCATGACAATGTACAATATTCTAAAATATACAGTAGCAGCACATAATTTTCCAGAATTATATTTCTGAAATATGTTAAATATTTTTTTAAAAGCTTGAATAAATTCAGAGCCATCAAAGAAAAAGTTAGCATATAACAGAAAACAGATGTCTTTACTGTTCTATTTTCCTTACAAGGGAAAATCCAGCTATGCAATTAGTCACGTGGACTGGCGATTCTGCTCATATTGTGGTTATTTTATACCATCAGCCTAGAATTGTTGACACTACTTTTCCAAATGACCTAAACCTTAGTAATAACCATTCAATTGGGTTTGATCTTAAGGTTGGATAAGACTTTTACAAGTTAAAGCAAGTTAACTTGCAAAAATCTTATCCTACGGAAAACAGAAAAAGAGGCAGCATTTTTCTCAGCTTTATATGACAACACAGACATGCCAGAACAATGAATAGTTTGCTGGCAACGCAAAGCTGCAAGGAAACAGTTACCAAACTTGAAAGCAAATTCAAACACTAAGGAAAACTGGAAAAAACAGAAATGAAAATCCATTCTTTCTTTCTGTGAAAGGAATCTCTTCCAGTTTAATCAACATTTGGCTCCTAACAAATAAAAATTCAGTGCCCTACTATGTCCTATGTTGCATTGTTTGCATTCAGTGCACAAAATTCACTTTAAAGTTATCCTGTGCAATGTTTTCTATGCAAACCCCATTAAAAGTCTTCTACTTACAGTGGCCAGAAGTAAAACAAGCCCAAAAGTGAAGGTATATCCTGCTTATCATCTGGCCATCCCACATAAAAGTCATTCAAACAAGCAAAAGATTTTTTCAATAAATTATGCCTATATGTAACAAGTATGACAGGGGACTTGACAGACAAGGAAAGGAGAACTTTCCTATTGCACTTTTTTTTTCATTAAAAAGAACTTCATTCTGATTAAAACAACCATAAACATGCTGCTATTTAGATATTTAGTTGTCTAGTTCTTAAAATTATCAGACACTGCAGTGGCTGCTGAAAGAAAATATTGTAAATAGATTTGCAAATGTTTGAGAGAAGAATTATAAACATCATACTCTGTAATTTATAAATTTAGGGTACAAATTCAGTCATAATACTAGTGCTGTATATTCTTAATAGATAGGTGATTTAATAATAGTTTCCACTTGTATCTCTTCTGCATTTATTAAAAAAAGAAGCAATGCACAAAGAGCCATCTATCTGAAAGCATGATTAGTCAGAACATAACTAAAAGGTGATTCAGGCTGCAATTCTAAACCACTGTCACTGTGAATAAGTTCTTTTTAATCCCAAAAGGGTTTGCATATTATCTGAGAACAAGTTGTCTAAGTATTGTTGAACTTCTGTAGAGCAGCATGGGCTTATAAGATTGTGTGGGGTGAGGGGAAAAAAAAGGAAATATGTCTGATGAATACTTCTGCTTCTTCCCAGTACGCTAAAGCAGATATAAGAATAATAACCAATAAATAAGATTGAGAAGTAGTCTTCCATACCTAATTACTGGGAAAGAACAACACAAAATGAGTACGTATTCTTGCCTGCTTATGGGTTTTCTTGAAGTAGTTGATTCAGCACTGTTGGAGGATGACTGATTTGATGAATGGGCCTCTAGGCCCTTGTAGGATATCTACTTCTGGGTTCACCCTACATATCAGGTATATAGCCACAAGAAATGTATTTCTAGTCATCCAGTGTTGCTGGCTATAAATTCGCTCCCTCGCTATCAAATACCTATTCAATTATTTCAGTTATTTATTTATTATCTGAATGAATCTGGTTCTGTTCTACCACACAGTAGGCCAGTTATGTTAACTGCTTTTAACTCTCAAGCAATCTGGCACATACACTCTTTGAGAGGAGTCAGAAACACTGGTGATATCTGATAAATTTTATGCCAGCTATTACTCTGCTCATTACAACAATTGAACATGCTGGTGAAAATGTTTATCCCCATATTCTGAAAATATTTCCTTACTCCTAGAATCATAGGAACAGCCAGCATGCGTCTTTCCCATCTCTGATGAGTTGGCAACCCTTGTTATAACTATTGCTCCTTAAAATGGCTCTGTTCTCAAGATGATTTGTTTATACATTCATTATTTGCACTGGACACGAAAGCCAACTCCCCAGCCATAAAGAACAGAGCCAATATTTGTAATCAGCACTATTATTCAAAACGCAAATAAAACCACAGCTGATACCAGAAAATATATCACAAGCTTATTCAGACATGACTTGAGAGGAAAACCAGAACCACCTGAAATTGTAGTTTGGATGCTAGACTAAACTTGTTAGGGAGTTCAGATAAGAATATATCTTTCTTGTGATCTCAGGAACATTCCTCCATACCTTACTCAATGAAAGCATTTCAAAACAGCATATGACCCAGGCTTTCATTACACTACAGAACATTCTGAATGTAGCCTCCAAAGTGTATTTTTGTACCTTCTGATTTTAAATTGTCATTAAAAAATTGGGGCTACCAAATCTAGCCTGCAACACTCAGGACAAACAGCAGATAACAGCAAATGGTTATAGAAAAACTACAACTTGTTTTGCAGCCCAGAGAAGGTAGCGTTAAGTAAATCTGTAGCAGAACTTAAGGTAATAATGTATACTATGGATCCTAACAGAAATTGGGAACTTCCACATAAGTGGTTTATATCACTTTAGATTTAACTCTGAAACTGATGCATCTACTAATGCCATTAGGTCTTATCTGGTTTGTTCAAAACTACAGCTGGTTTGCACAGCTTCTGGATGTTCTGTTTACTTCCTGATGATAATTCTTGCTTCATCTTTGCTCCAAGCTCCTGGGTTCAAGTAAGCTATTACTTTCTTCAGCATCTTGCTGCTGGAGCTTGTTTCTTTAAGTATGCATTGTTCAGAATCTATTTCCTCATAATTAATCCTCCCTCTTCAACTCAGCCTCCTGCAACACCATGCAACCACGACAACACCTACTTGGGAAACTGCTTGTTGGAAAGTTATCAAAACCAACGGGGTACCATTTCAGCTTTAATTCTCAGATATTTTTAAATGGAAGATTGCCAGGAAGCCTTTGGAAGATTTAAATTGGTCTCCTGTGAGATTCCACAGGTTGGTTTATGATGTTGCAGACAGATCATGTCCACATCTCTGGGCACTCCAATATACCTTTCCTTAGAATCAGATCTCAAGCACTCCAGAGCACTGTTGTTAAACACCTTAATTTACCTTTATCTTGTGATTGACTTCCCCTTATTTCTACTCTAAAAACCTCTTATTTTTATTAGCAAACCACCAGATGAACATACACAAATGTAACTACTGAAAAATGGGGAGTGGAGGAGAAACGCCAAGGGGTTGGGTTTTTGTTTTTTTTTGAATGGGTAAGATAAATTTTGTTACTGGAATACTGGTGGTACTCAAGGGACAGAAGACTGGTTAACATTTGTGTACTCTCCCACTGCTTTGATGGATATGCTGAGGAAAAAGGATAGCCATGGACTGGAATTGCATTTGGAAGTTGGCAGAAGTGAATGTGATTGTAGGTCAATTTCAAACTCTGTTGTGAAAGCCTGGAGGGTGGTGATGGAAATGCTGTTAGACTTTATTTAAGGAAGTCAAAGGAACATCCTCTTTTTTTCTTCTCCCCTTCCATTAGACTACCACAAATGTTTCTTCAAAAAGACCAATATGGAATGAAGCTTTAGGGATGGGAGGAGCAGACAAAAAAATCTTAACTCATTAAACCATTAATCAGTTCATTAATTCTCCTAGGCTAAAATTTTCATATTTTAAATCTTTATATAACCTTCTACACTCTGCTGTTCTTACTCCAGATGTTCTGAGCAGACATATGTAGTATACTACTGCCTCTAGTCGCAAACTATTTAAATATTTAAAACATTTTCAGTTAGTGATCTTCACCTCTGATCTTAGATGTTACATTTTATTAACTATATGGGAAGCATCTTTCTCATTCAGAACAAAAGGTGTTTTATAACTTAGTTCCACAACAAAAAAAAACTTAAATAAAACTTGCTTATAACACGTCATAGAGGAAGTCACCATAAGAAAAATGAAAAATTGCTTGCAGGAAATGGTTCCTTAAATAAACATTACACAGTTAACTTTGAATTAACCCTTATGAGCAAATTTTTTACATATGAATCACAATATAAATTTTGCAACATGTTGAATTAGACTTCTAAGGTCTTAGAGTTCTAAGATAGAATCTTTGTCTAACTTCCAAAACATAAACATGAAATCCAATTGTTCTGCACACAGTGGTTCTGGTATACGGGAATAAAAATCACATACTTGCATATATTTGTGAGACTGCCAATAGCACCACATGGCTGCCAGCCACCCTCCCATTTGTCCAGCTGGAGAAATGTCAGTTTCCGTATCCTTAGGTCGCTTGGTCTCACTGACATTTCCACAAAAGACATATGCCTTTCTCTATTTCAAATAAATAGGGGACATAGTGGCTCTGTGGCTAAGACTCTGAGCTTGTCAATCGAAAGGTCGGCAGTTCAGCAGTTCGAATCCCTAGCGCCGTGTAATGTGAGCTCCCGTTACTTGTCCCAGCTTCTGCCAACCTAGCAGTTTGAAAGCACGTAAAAAATGCAAGTAGAAAAATAGGAACCACCTTTGGTGGGAAGGTAACAGTGTTCCATGTACCTTTGGCATTTAGTCATGCCGGCCACATGACCACGGAGACATCTTTGGACACCACTGGCTCTTCAGCTTTGAAACAGAGATGAGCACCGCCCCCTAGAGTCGGGAACGACTAGCACATATGTGCAAGGGGAGCCTTTACCTTTAACTTATTTCAAATAAAACCTGACAAATCTCAATGTAAATCAGTTATAAATAATCTCATTAGACTATTTTCTTTACTTGTTAAACCAAAACAGAGAATTTAAAAGCAGCATTCCAAAAATCAAATCAACTATTTGGTGCCTGCAATATGAGAAATACTATATAATATGTCTGCAGTGCTGACACAAATATTACTAAAGACATTTTTCAGGTCATAGCAGTGATCTTCTGGTTCTTTTTGGCTATACTCTTCTAAGCCAAATGTATAGGAGGCCTGGTGGCGCAATGGTTGCAATGCAGTATTGCAGGCTTAACTCTATTACCACAGTCTGGAGTTCGATCCTGACCGGCTCAAGGTTGATTCAACCTTCCAGATAGAAAGCTAATGCTATCTGTCTCATCTCTTATACAAAGCTAGTGTTAATAATTCAGAAATATTGATTGGTAGACATCCCTGAATGACATAACTAGGACCAAAATTTCCATTAAGTGGTGCAGTCATAAAATGTGTTGTCACCTGACTTATCAACAGCAAACCCACAATCCTCATTGCACATTAAGCGAGGATCATAGGTTATTAAGTGAGAACCTCACATAACTGCAACTTGCAACTTCCTGCCAGTTTGCAACAAGCAAAGTTAATGGGGAAGCCAGCAGGAAATTACAAGTCCCGGGAGGCTTGCTAGCAGGCCAACAAATGGATGAGTTCTATGGAGTGCAGTTGGATGGGGTGGGTGTTGCATTGCTGTGCAAGGGCTGGAGGACAGGTACTCCAGAGGGCAGGATGACACACAGGTGGCTGATGCAGACCAATGTGTATGTGCCAGGGGTGGGTACTCCAGAGGATGGGATGGCACTCAGGAAGTTGGTGGGAATGGCAGTAATTTAGAGGAGTGATTTATATCTTCTCTGCTGGTTTTCACATTGACTTTGCCGACGGGAAAGTGGCAGAGAAGGTTGCAAATGGTGATCACAAGATCATAGAACTCTGCAACCATTATAAGTGCAAGCTAATTGCCAAGCACCCAGATTAAAATCACAGGGCTGGGGGACCGGGTGATGGCTAGAACTTTGAGGACTGGCCATAAGTACAACTCATTCAGAGCCATTGTAACTGAATGGTCTCTGAACACCGTTAACACAGGAATAGCCTTACTTTAATCATAAAGCAAAAAGCATAAAATAGCATATCTGATTTTTTTACACTGTACAAAATAAATAAATGGCATTGCAAAAGTAGTACATTTGGTTTAAAATCATGAAATGTTTGTTGAGAAATAAATGCACTAAAACTTTTAGTAAAATAACCTACTTGTTCTGCCCTATAGTTTCAAAATCTTTCACAATTATCTGCAGGGATGATGAAATATCCAGTGGTAATCCTTTCAAATCAAATTCAAGAATCTGTGTGAAAAGAATTGCAATAGTCATTAAAACTGATTTAATCCAGAACTGAACATATACAAGTAGGAAATGAACATATTTCAGGAATAAGTATTTTAAATATATATTTTTTTAAACTCAGTTATCACGTGAGGATGAATTTTTAACATTTGTTCTGCTATGATACAAATATCATCTATCAGATGTAACTCAGTTTACAGCTACATTTCTTAATAATATTAACAAATGTTAATAATCTCAGCAGCATTTTCAGCTTCTCAGACACCAAAGGTACTTTAAGTAGAACTGGTTAATACTACAAATAACCCCTATTATTAGTTTCTATAAATATTTATTATCAATAAATGAATTTGATATGCAGACAGCAAGAGATGAGTGGAATAAAGAATTAGTGTTTCCTATATTGTCTAGACAATGGGAAAGTGTCTTAACTTCTATACCTAGTCTGAGTGTTGGCAACCCGCGGCTCCGGAGCCTCATGCGGCTCTTTGGGCCCTCTGCTGTGGCTCCC
>JANHZT010002251.1:72411-82937 GCA_032468215.1 Stegonotus admiraltiensis | reverse complement strand
CTCAGAATTCTGGGAGTTTAAGTCCACAGGGTGTGAAAGAGCCAAGTTTGCCTACCACTGTTCTAGTCCAACCCCGTGCTCAGGCAGGAAACCCTACAGCATTTCAGACAAATGCTTATCCAATCTCTTTAAAAAAACACGTGTTGGAAAAAGAAGGAAGGAAGGTAGAATAGCTGAATAACAGTTGGAAGGGACCTTGGAGGCTTCTAGTTCAACTCCCTGCTCAGGCAGGAAACTCTATATCGTTTCAGCCAAAAGCTCTTGAAGCTATGGAAGAAATTTCCTGTAGGTGAGGCTGTCCCCACAATGGATTTTTTTCTCCTGGGACCTGGGTCTATTCTGTTGCTGCCGCTCACCACCGTCGCCTATCGCCTTCACCACTGCCTATCAGCGGTTGGATCGGCCTCCCAGAATACCACTGATCAGCTGTTCCAGGCGACGGGGATTGCAGCCTCTGCCTGTTGCAGCAGGTGGTGGTGGTGATAGGTGGCGGCGATGCAAAGAAGTTTATAGCTTGCCAAGAAGTAGGTTGTGGTCTACTTTATTGAATGCTTTACTGAAATCTAAATATACTGTCCACAGCATTTCGCTGATCCACTAATTTAGTCACTGTGTCAGAGAATGAAATTAGATTTGTTTGGTATGATCTGTTTTTGATAAACCCATGTTGGCTTCTGGTTATAACTTTGTTTGCTATTGGGTATTCACATATTTGTTGCTTGATTATCTTTTCCCAGTTCTTCCCAGGTATTGATGTCAGGCTGATCGCTCTGTAATTTCCTGGACCTGTTTCCCCCCTCGTTTTTGACAATGGGAACTACATCATCTCTTTTCCAGTCCTCCTGAAAGATATATTTCAATGTTTCTGAAATCATGTCTGCCAGTTCCTTCTGAATGCTGGGATATAGTAGTTCATCAGAACCTAGTCATTTGAATCCATCCAGAACAGATAGATGTTCTCTTACCTTATGATTGCATATTTTAATTTGCATTCCTAACCTGTCATTTATGGTTCTGTTTTTGGTAAGTTGAGTAGAGTTTTCTTTTTGCATGAAGATAAGATGCAAAATATGAATTAAGTTCTGTTTTCTCTCTACTGCCTATTATCTCTTTGCCATCTTCTCCCATTAGTGGACCAATTGTTTCAGGCATTGCTGAGGATAGTCCAAATTTAAACTTCCTCCCAAAATTCCAGGGCAAGAAAGGCTGGTTTGGAGAAGGTTTAATTTTAATCCATGGTGATTCAGTGGATTGGTTTCCTATTTCTCTACTAAACATTCTGAATGGTAAGAGGATGATTCTGGTGAACATCGTTCTTATACTGTAGTAGGTTTTGATAGGCAAAGAAGTGTTGCCATTGCCAGCTGGTGATTAGTCATCTGAAAGCAGGGAAAAGAGACATCTTCCTGGAAAGCAAGCAATAGCAATAGCACTTAGAGTTATATACCGCTTCATAGTGCTTTTACAGCCCTCTCTAAGTGGTTTACAGAGTCGGCATATTGCTCCCCACAATCTGGGTCCTCGTCGAAAGAATGTTCGATTGTGCACCCAGGTCATAATGGGCAAAGTATTCGGGAAATGGCCTGGAGAAGCAAGACCACACTGATTATTTGTGGACTTCTCAGCAGCTGAGAAGTTCCCATAGTTTGTTAATTTTTTTCTAGGTAGGTTTCCTACACCAGATATTCAGGACAGGATCGTTCAAGGGGCCATTTTATTGGGGAAAGGGGAGGAGGACCAGGCAGTTTCAGAAGATAAGGTAGAAACCTTGTTTTGTTCATTATTCAGCATTCATGACAATGCTGAGTGACATTATATGAAGGTTTAGTATGTTTAGATATAGCCTCAATTGTTTCACAAGCCTAATGTTAAATTCAAGAAATTGACTCCAGGAGACGCTCCAAGTCTTTATTGAATCCTTTTCTCATTCCTGTCCAGCACACATTATCAAAGTCTGCTGCTGAATTTCCAACCAGGCCTTTCTCTCACCTCCGCAGATCCAATAAGAGCCCAAGACAAGTGCATAGCTATGAACAAATGCTTTCATTGAGCTATTCAACAAATGCCTGCATCTTCACTTGTATTCAAAACTAAAGGTATTATAAACAGCCACAGCAACCTATAAACTGATTCACACAAGTTCATAAAAATAATTTACCAACCCTAGGTAAATGTTTATACCTGGGTCCTCAGTTTGCTAACCTACCTCTATTTCTTCTTGACAGGTAATACAACACAAATCCTACTTTTGGGTCTGAAATCAGTAATATGCTGGATGAGGGCCAATAAACGTGAATTCAAACAAGATAAAAGTACTCTTGATGAAACAATAGTTTTGTTCAGAGAGTGTTCAGGTCTTCTGGATGCAGAATAAGCCTCTCCCTGAAGGATCAGTCCTACAATCTGAAAATGCACATCCAGCTGGCTTTGCCAGTAGACAACCAAGCATCATTTGGGATATGGAGCCTCTTAGCCAGTGAAGTCACCTCTTCATAGGGATTGGCGAGTGTGAAAGAAACGAGCTGAACAATAAAACATGAATAGTCTCATGCAAATGCCATGACTTATGTATTTATATTAGACATTGAGATGCAAGTACATTATACCGGCATTTATGTGATGGGGTCACTACATATCATTTTGGTATGATTTGCCACAGATACTGCTGTTCTCATAGGCAACAATAACTTGGTCATCTCCAGGAGTATTTTGAAGGATACAAAAATGGGCGGGAGCTGAAAAGGCAGTACTCTGATTATAAAACAGGCTCTGGGAAAATCTTTGCTTGTCCTTAAACAACATCATTAGCTTCCAAGCGATTACAAAGGGAGTTCTACTGTTCTCTCTAAAGCTTTCCAAGTATTCTGGCAGAAGCAGCTATTCACTCTTCCATTAGGTTGCCTGATAATATAGCCCATTTTCTGAATCCTCTCTCAGATTTCTTTCTGAAATGAGTTGGATAGTAACCTGATCAACAATTTTGTCAGTTGTGAAATTCCTTTAGGCAATTTCCCTTCATCCATCACAGGAGGCCTGCATACTTGAATATCTTTCCTGGGGAAAACAAAGCCTTTTTTTCAATGCACAATTTCAATATCTTTTATTACTCTATTTTCACATAGGTAAGATATCCTGAGGATGTGTCTACTTTAGGCATATACATTTTTAGAACAAAAATACAGCAGAGTGGGAAATCACTTAATCCTTAATGGGAAGCTTAAGTAGGGCATTGAGGTAAACGTATCTCTCTTAATACCAAAGACATTCTGCAAGTAATTGTTGATTCAGCTTGACTGAGTCTCATAAATTTATTGCTCATTACTTTTTAAAAATACCTAATTGAATGCATCTCTCTATTAGAACATTCCGCCCATCAGCATTATCCATTACCGATCCCAACTTAAATCAAGTTAAATCAGTTTATAGTTGTTAATGTTTTCCCCTCACCCACACAGGGAATTACTAAAATGTGTCCTTGACGAATTTAGTTATACTGAAATCCTTAAAATCATCAACTGTTAGGCTTCAAAGGTAAACTATTCCTTACTTCTTCAGCAAGAAACAATGCAAGGACTTTGAAGAAAAGTGGAATATCAAATGATAAGGGGTGGGGGGTGAGGGGTGGGGAGTGACTCGTCTTCCTGTTAAACTTCCTGTAGCTGAAACACCTGTTTTTTTAGAAATAGAAGTTAACCCTGCCTAAGGCAGACTGTAATTAATGTTTTATAATTTGATAAATCAAAACCAGTTCTGTGAACCAATTATTAATCACAGGAGTATGCAGGCTTCCAGTCTTTTGGTTGAACTTCACATATTTCCATCTACGTGTGGGTTGAAGAAAAATACAGTTTCCATCAAGTAACTGTAGGAGGTGGCAGAATTATTTTTCCTCCTGTGGGACTGAACTCCTTATTCCTGCGCAACTATTTTCAAACACTGCCGGCCTACCTCAGTCACCATGTCAACTGCAATCCATCTGCTTCTCTGTATAAAACCTCTGCCATCTGTTTGCTTTAATGCAACAAAAAGAACTGAGCCAGCCTATTTTTATTTGCCATCCACAAATACAGGAATACATACTCTGGTGCACGAAATGCAATAAACAATCCCTTGACTGTAACTGGCCACTTGAGAGCACCTGAAAAACCTCCCCAACTTCTCATACAAACTAATAATAATGCCCATGGAACTTCACAAATATTTAAAGATGATATGTCAACACTCATCAGTAAAGAATATAAAACATGAGGACATCATGTTTTCAAGGCTTGAAAAGAATACTTCAACCAATGGACAAAAAGATACGTTTCTAGTAAAATGTTAAACCTGAGATGAGAATCTTTTTTCACTCTCCTCCATTTTCTGTTTGCTTGGCAAATTATTGGGGGATACAGGCTTATAATTAATTAGGGCTCCTCCCTTCTTTAAGAGTTCTTAATCTACAAATTAGATAGGAAAAGGAAAACCTGAAAATAAACCAAATGCCCATCTTTGACAGGCAACAATGTGGTTCAGATGAGGGGTCTTTGGTGCTCTCTTGAGCTTGGTTGTTTTCTTGCAAACATTTCATTACCCAAGGAGAAAAGCAACTTGGAAGGAAGGAGAAACTTCCTAACAGTGAGGACAATTAACCAGTGGATCAGCTTGCTTTCAGAAGTTGTAGGTGCTTCATCCCTGGAAGTTTTTAAGAAAAGACTAGACAACTACCTATTTGAAATGATACCGGGTCTCCTGCTTGAGCCAAGGGTTTGGACTAGAAGACCTCCAAGGTCCCTTCCAGCTCTATTCTGATTGAAACTAGGTAACATCATCAACATCATCATCATCATCAAGGACCCTTCATTTCAACCCCTTGAGCTACAAATATTTTCCTTTATTGATTTGGTTCAACTCTGTATGTTGTATATATGAGTAGATATGTTTATGGCTGTGCTGCTGGATTGTATGAATAATGTTTCTGTTCTGTTCACCCACCATATACGGTCATAGGGAATCTTCATCCCTTCAGCTCCAGCAGACACAGCCAATAAGCGATATTGATGGATGCTGACTATATCTTCCAGTTGTCTCTACTACTAGTTCCCAAATGTGTACTTCAGCAATATCTGGAGGCCACAAATTCTTCATCTGAAACTCTTAGATCTATCATCAATGAAAGTAATTATTTAATCTAATAATTTCTAGATGTGAGGGGTCCTTGGTGCTTTCTGAGCTTGGTGGGTTTCTTGTAGATGTGTCATTACCCAAACTAGGTTAACATTATCAGTGTTATGTCTGCAACATCTGCAAGAAAACCACCAAGCTCAGAGAGCATCAAGGACCCCTCATTTCAACCCTGAGCTACAAATATTCTCCTTTACTGGGGCCTTCCAGATGTGTTGGATATAACTCCTTTCTTGTTATCAAAATTACTTGATCTGATTGGCGATGAGAATTTCCGGAGAATACCAGATTAGAAAAAAGATGTAGACAATATTGGTTTGCCCAGACTGTTTCTATTTCAGTATTATTCCAATATTTAAAAGGTAATGTTTCATTTCCTATTTCTTGAAACTAAACTTTTAATCATAACCGCTTTCTGAGTAAGCTCTTAGTTGGTGACTAAAAATCAACACCACAAATTCAGTCTCTTTGCAAACATTAAACAGTACAATACAGTACACCTGTTTAGATGGTGAATATTATGTCAACCCATTACAATAAAGACACAGAAAATGAAAGTTTAATCACCCAGGGTTGGGTTCAATAAAAGTGCAATTCCAATCCCCAAATGACAGAACAAAGTAACTCCTTAGGATATAAAAACTAATTACTATTTCTCTAGTTTATTCTTTCTTGTAAATGATACTATGATAAACACCCTCTAATATAAGAGAAAAACATTTTGTGACGTTGACAATCATGCAAACAGACCAATTTCTGTGTCAGCATGTAGAAAAATCCCTTGTTTGCTTTCTGAGTACTAGTAATTTTCATGAACATAGAACGTTCAATAATTTTTAGGGTCTCAATCTCATTTCAATGTTCCAAACTGCCTAGGAGAACATCTGAATTGCACTGTCTAAGATTTAAATGATTGCTGGAAAGCTTGATGGAGCAGTATTCAGGATTAACTGAGGTCATTCCATGTAACTTCAAACTTCAAACTGTTTCCCAGGTCACTATTGATAGTCCCAGGTGATAGTTTAGATCCGTGTTTCACAACCGGGGCAACTTTAAGACCAATGGATTTCAATTCCCAGAATTCCCCATCCTGCCATGCTGGGAATTATGACAGTTGAACTCCATAGGTCTTACAATTGTCAAAGTTGAGAAACATCAGTTTAAATTAAAGCATTCTGCAAAGTAAATATTGTGAGATTCAATAATGAATTCTGATTAGGCTTCTCATCCTAGGCAACCTCAGGTCAACAAAGCAAGGCATATTGAATTGCAAGTAGGCGATTGTAGTATAACCCTTTCAATGCTACTTTGCACCCTAGACTGTTTCTGTTAATCTGGATTTTAAAATGAACGATTTATCATATGCTTAAAAGTCATCTGAATGACTGTGCAGATCTGATATTTTTCCTAAACACAAAACTTGAATTTTGCTTGGAGGTGCTCAAGATATAACTGAAAGACAGGTTGTCCAGTAAGAACCACTCTTCCATCATGGGAATCAAAGGAAGATGGCAATTGCGGGATCAATGAAGAACAGTGTATACATTTTAATAGATAAATGGAATCATACATGTCCTCTAATTAATTTCCAGAATGGCTGTCCAGACACCAAGTAGAATGATTCCTGAAGGCAGTTTGGCATGATTCAATTGTGAATGGAAAGGCATGGGAAGTCAGCGGAATGTCTGGCAGTAGAAACCAATTAGGTGGTGGGACGTAATAGGCGATCAGTTCAGCGAAATAATTGAAGGGATAACTGTAATCTTGGTGGACAGTGTCCAGGGGCCACATCAAAAGAAACCCAAAGATTTCCTGAAGGGACCCTCCTCCTCCTGCATTCAGAAAAGCAGCGCCCTCCTCACCTGCAGCAAAAACAAACAAGCTACACATCTATGGAAATTCTCAGTCCTCCAGGTAAAGGTTGTCCCAAAGGTGCTTTTTCCAAAGGCAACTAGACTTCGTTTTTCCTTGAAGATGTTTAACTTCTCATGCAAGAAGCTTCTTCAGTTCTGACTTCTTGAATGAGAAGCGAAAAGTCTGCAAGGAAAAACAAAGTCCAGTTGCCTTTGGAAAAAGCACCTCTGGGACGAGTAAGCCACTTCTTAGGATGGAATGGGACAACTCACCATGGCCAACTTGCCACGGGGCAACTCACTGTAGGACAATTCAATAATTCAATTTAATTATTTAAAATAATTTTTAAAATATTTTCATTTTTATCATTCGCATTTCATTTTGTCCCTCCTTTGGTATCCATTCTTTAATTATTCTATTCCATTATTTCTTTGATATTAGGATAACTCTTCTCCCGTGTACAGTTGTCCCATGGCAAGTTGGCTGTGGCGAGTTGTTGTAGACGAATCTACATTCTTGCCCAGGACTAAATCCCATTAAATCATGCTCCTTTCTAAACGGGACTTAGGATACAGGTAGTTCTCAATTCATGACCACAATGGAGCCCAAAATTTATGTTGTTAAGTGAAACATTTGTTAAGTGAGTTTTGCCCCATTTTACAACCTTTTTTGCCACAGTTGTTAAGTGAATCATTGCAGTTAAGTCAGTAACACAGTTGTTAAGCGAATCTGTCTTCCCCATTGATTTTGCTTGTCAAAAGGTTGCAAAAGGGGATCATGTGACCCTGGGACACTATAACTGTCATAAATATGAACCAATTGCCAAGCATCTCAATTTTGATCACATGATCACAGGGAGGCTACCAAGGTTGTACGTTTGAAACACGGTCGTAAGTCACTTTTCCCACTGCTGTTGTGTTGTAACTTTGAATTAAACAAATTGTTGCAAATCGAGGACTAATCCTGTAATCCTCAATTCAAAAGGTGAGCACATCATACAAGAATATTTATTTCTACATTGATTGATGTACATACGACTAACATTTCTTGTCCTTTAATCTTTGGCTTTATGTTGCTGCCCTAAATGTTACATAGAGTGGTTAAATAGGAGGTGGGCAGCATATACAATTAATCAATCCATCAACCAGGCAAGTTACTTTCTTGCTCATTCTAAAAGCTAGTGTGGTAGACTAGCTAAATTAAGACTACTTGTCTTGTCTTAACCTGTCGATTCCCCTCTTCTAAAGTTTCCTCCGGGGTTCTGTCACTTCATAACCCTGAATACGGGGTGTGCATAAGTGCACCAGCGTGCCTACCATCCCTGTCTTAATGTTTTCTTTTATTTGTATCCTTTTCATGTATTTATAATTACGTTTACACTTGCATCTGTCATAAAATACATGCTTGACGAAATAAATAAATAAAATAAAATAAAATAAATAAAATCCCCACTTGGTCCCACAGCAGGTCCTCTCCTTCTCCTACCAAGCATTATAAAACAACTCCCCTCCTTCCTTTTTTTTTGTCTCTTAAGTGAGCGGGCCGACCCTTACTAGTTCCTCAAAGAAGCTCCCCTCGCGTCCCCTCTCTCTTTCGGGGTGTGGATGGGAACTATGTCGTCTGGGGCGCATTTTCGCTTCCCGCTTTTTTTTTCTTTTCCTCGACGGCCTGTTCCTAAGTCCCATCGGGGGAGGAGGAGGAAGAGGAGGAGGACCTGCCAGAACTTGCGAACGGCAGACGGAAGGCAGCGATGCTCGCTCCTCCGTGCCACTTACTACTCCTCGTAAAGTACTCGCTTCCCCTCCCTGCGGCGGGACAGGGCTGCAAGCTCTCCTCCGCCTCCCGCCACTTCCTCGTCGCCCCAGCCTCAGCCAGCCTCCCAGGTGTTCAGTCCACCCCGAACTCGCTTGGAAGGGAGGAAGGAAGGAAGGAAGAAGGCCGATCGGGGAGGGGTCCCTATCCGGCTCGGGTGCGGGGCTAACAGGACTGGACCGAAAACTGCTGCTCTTCCGCCCGGCTCGTCCCCCTGATGCCCCGGGCGCTCGCCTCTCCATGCCCGGCGCCGGGGCTGGCGGGAACGACACGCTCTTCCCCTTCTTTTCGGACTTCAAGGACGCGGCCGTCGGCCTGGGGCTGAGCATCGTGGAGACGGTGGTGCTGGCGTCGATCTTCGCCCTGGCTTTGGCGGCCAACGCGGGCGCCATCCGGCTGGTGCTGCGTCGCAAAGGCCGTCCAGGGGCCGCCAGCTGCCTGGTGCTCAACCTCTTCTGCGCCGACCTGCTCTTCATCAGCGTCATCCCGGTCATCGCGGTGGTGCGCTGGACCGAGAGCTGGACCCTGGGCGAGGCTGTCTGCCACCTGCTCTTCTACCTGATGAGCCTGAGCGGCAGCGTCACCATCCTCTCCCTGGCCGCCGTCAGCCTGGAGCGGGTGGTCAGCATCGTCCGGCTCAAGCCCTCCAAGCCTTGGAAGGGACGGCTGGTGGCTGCCTGCCTGCTGTCCGTTTGGGCCTTGGCGGCTCTGGCCACCCTCCCGCTCAGCCTCTTCTTCAGCGTCCAGCCGCTGCCCACCAGGGGCCCGGTGAGTTGATCTTGGTGGTGGCTGGCCAGCAACCGACCTGGCTGGGGAGCCGGAGGACCCCGATGGGGCAAGAGATGTGGTGGCAGGTGTACAAAGGCATAACTTTATTGCTCATGTCCTAAGCACCACTTACTTAACCCTCAGATGAATGGAGTTGGAAGGGACCTTGGAGGTCTTCTGGTCCAACTCCCTGCTCAGGCAGGGAACCCTATACCATTTCAGACAAATGGGTTATCCAAGCTCTTCTTAAAAACTTCCAGTGTTGGAAGTTTTCTTTCTTTTTTTCTGATTTCTCTAGTTATCTTCTCAGCTTCAATAGTGCTGGGGTTTTTTTTGCTTTCTTCCCTTTCTCCACATCAGTTAAGTCAATGACAAGTCAAGATTGCTGAATGAACTTCAGGGCTGAGTGTGGATTAGAACTGGGATCTCCCTGTGTTAAACGGTCAGGCTGTCGCCAAATTACCAAACAACAACATTCAAATGGCCCAGTGTGAAACTTAGAGCAGATTTCACTTAGAGTTCAGGTCCTTCTTAGAGATATTTAAGCAAAGGCTAAGGGGACTGTCCATCTGTCAGATGGGCTATAGTTTCATCCTGTGTTGTGGTCAGGGGTGGGTTCTACTTACCTTTACTACCGGTTTGCAATGGGATCGCGCGTGCGCGAAACGAGCTTCTGCACATGCGCAGATCGCCGATTATGACATCCATGGTAGTGGGTGGGGCCTCCTGCCGGTTTTACTACTGGTTCTTGCGAATTGGTCTGAACCAGGGACAACCCACCACTGGTTGTGATTCACAAGGCTGACTCAACAACCTCCAACGTCCTTTCCAAATATCATTCTATCATTACTAGAAAGAGCCTGGTAGTACAGTGGACTAAAACACTGTTATTAACATCTGCTGCTTGCAATTACTGCAAGTTCAAATCT
>JANHZT010002251.1:52027-62095 GCA_032468215.1 Stegonotus admiraltiensis | reverse complement strand
ATCTGAATTTTGATCATGTGACCATGGGGATACTGCCATGGTCGTAAGTGTGAAAAGTGGTCATAAGTGACTTTTTCTTCAGTGCCATTATAAGTTTGAATGGTCACTGAATGTAATGTACCTGAATATATTTTTTAAAAGATTAAGAAATCCTAAACATGAAATTTTTGGAACCTTTTCAAAGAGAAGAAAGGTAATTCTCAAGGCCTAACTTTCTACTATGTTTCAATTGCAGATCGCCAAGGCCTCAAGGAGACGCCTGCAGGTGGGCATGGCTTACTCAGAGAGGCACCACATTCGCATTTCCCAGCAAGATTTCAAATTATTTCGGACTCTGTTTCTCCTCATGATTTCCTTCTTTGTCATGTGGAGCCCCATCATCATCACCATTCTCCTCATTTTAGTACAGAAGTTCCAACCAGATGTGAACATTGCATCGTTTGTTTTCTTCTGGATAATGGCATTTACATTTTCCAATTCAATTGTCAATCCTGTTTTATACAATATAGTCCAATTTAGACATGGTTGGAGGCAAGTCTTTTTCTGTTGCCAAAATCCCCTCGGGAAAAAAGAGACTACAACGGACACGTCCATGAAGCAGCAGAATGGGAAACATTTCACAGTATCTGTTATCACCAGATAACCGTGTGGTATTCCTTGTGAGAAGAAGGTCAACAGTTTTTAAGAACTGGAGTAAGCAGTTGAGAAAACAATTTGTACAGACAGTTGTGGTTTCGTTTACCTTGGTAAAAAACATGGAGGAATAAATCTGATAGCAATAAACATGCATTAAAACAGTTTAGCTGGGAACATCTCCATACTATACCATCCTAAACTAATTAAAATAATGATTTATTCAGGATCTTAAAATCTCCTTTTGTATATCCATGACCTAACAACAGGTTCACACAGGACTGTTGATTTTATAAGAGTGAGTATACACTGGAAAAAAGGGCCAGCTACTGAGAGTTTTCACCACTTAAGTAGGACTATACCACTTTTAACATGCCAGTTTTCCTTTTGAATGGTGTTTGTCATCCTTGACAACTTTAGATTGTATGGATTACAACTCCTAGAATTCCCCAATTGAAGTCCACACAAGTTAAAGTTACCAACATTGAGAAACACTGTTCTACCGGTAGGAAGTCACAATCAAAATTTCTGACCACAGATTTAGTTTCATTGATGGCTATTGAGAATGAAAGAATCAATTCTTGATTGCATTGTTCTTGAGCCTATCTGCTGACTGATTCTTTCTTCAAGGAGACTTTTTAATTGTTCTTTTTTGTAGGAACTAATAGCAGCCTGACCAATCAGGAACCAGTCCTCTTGGAATTTCTTTAAAATGGACCATTGAGAAGTCTATCTAGAAGAGAAATCATTCAAGAACCAGCTTTTTTAGACTCTTGTGACATGGGTTAATCAGAGATCAGTTTACAAGCTTCAAATGCAATTGCCCAGTTGGTTTTTTGTATTTAGTTTTCTGAGAGCTGCTGTGAAGTACACAACAAAGTTTTCAATTTTTCCATATATTTTACCGGGAACCCTAACCCTCCTAAACATACTTATGCACTCCAAATTCGTGGGCGATGTGTCAGAGTTCCAAGTAACACCCCCAACTAAAGAAGACTCCAAGGCTAGCAAGTCCTCAAAGATCCATTTTATTAGAGATGTCAGATTGGCATGTCTGGGAAAACCTGAATTTGAAAGTTCCTGGGTTTTCCCCACCCAAAAGAAAGTCAATGACCCATCCCCTGCACCCACATGTCTGTCACATGATCCAATCAATCCACCATCTGAACTGGAGACAGCCCACTCCTACCCAGGGTCCTTGACTCTCAGAGAAAATAATGTTGTTATAGCTATATAGCTTCACCAACTCCTTGTAAATCCCCCCTCCTGTTTTCCCAGGTACTAAATGTGGCAGCCCTGAAGTTCCAAAGAAAAGATGGCGTCCAGGGCTGACACGATGTCCATTTTTCTGTCTTAATTCATTGTGGCATAACCTACCATAAGTGGATTTTCCCATATATTTTAACAGGAAATACAGATAGGCCAGACTTAAAAAGTAAGTGCCCTCATAACATAACCATGTGATCTGAATTCATTGGTGATATCCATTTTTCTGTCCAAATTAATGGAGGCCAAACCCTAACCCTATGTAGATTTTCCTTCCAATGGGGGATTTTTTCATGTATTTTACCAGGAAGTGCAGGTAGGGCAGACTCGAAAAGTTATTGCCCTCCTAAACATACCCATGCACTCCAAATTCGTGGGCAATGTCCATTTTTCTGTCCAAATTCATGGTGGCCTAACCCTAACCCTAAGTGGATTTTCCCACCAATGGGATTTTTCCATGTATTTTACAATGAAATCCAGAAAAGCCAGACTCGAAAATTATGTGCACTCCTAAACATACCCATGCACTCTGAATTCCTTGGCGATGTCCATTTTTCTGTCTGAATACATGGTGGCCTAACCCCAAGTGGATTTTCCCACCAATGGGATTTTCCCATGTATTTACCAGGAAATACAGATAGGCCGGACTCAAAAAGTAAGTGCCCTGCTAAAGATACCCATGCGCTTCAAATTTGTTGGCGGTGTCAATTTTTCTGTCCGAATTCATGGAAGTCTAACCGTAACCCAAAGTGGAGTTCCCCCTAATGGGATTTTCCTATTTATTTTATAAGGAATGCAGAAAAGCCACTCTTGAAAAGTATGTGTCCACCTAAACATACCCATTCGCTCCGAATTCATTGGCGATGTCCATTTTTCTTTTTGAATTCATGGTGGCCTAACCCTAACCCTCAGTGGATTTTCCCAACAATGGGATTGTCCCATGTACTTTACCAGGAAATGCAGATATGCCCTCCTTGGAATTTAAATGCCCTCCTAAATATACCCATGTGCTCTGAATTCGTTGGTGATGTCCATTTTTCTGTCCGAATTCATAGTAGCCTAACCCAAACCCTAAGTGGATTTTCCCACCAATGGGATTTTCCCGTGTATTTTACTAGGAATTGCAGATAGACCAGACTCGACAAGTAAGTGCCCTTCAAAACATACCCATGCGCTCCGAATTCATTGGCAATGTTCATTTTTCTGTCCAAATTCATGGAGGCATAACCCGAGCCCTAAGTCCATTTACCCTCCAAAGGGATTTTTCTTCCTTGAAGATACCAGCCACTGCTGCCAGTAAATGTCAAGACATCAGAGACTATGACCATTCAGTCTCAAGAAAAGATTTTCAGCTGGTCAAGATGAGGGTATACTTTCACTATCCATGAGCTGAAGTTCTGCCAGCACAATAATCTTTTGTGGAACATTTGTAGAATGAGAAGGGACACAACACACAATTAGTTCCGACCATTTGGATTTATAATTTTTAAACACTGCAAAGACAACATGCTAATTACATATCCCAAATGCATAAATACACGTTCACAACACAATCGTGGTGCTATTACACTGATTTCAGTTTATTAACTGGTGGAAGGATAAATGATAAATTACTTATCTGTAATTCAAGTATACTTAAAATCCAAATGAACTCACAAATGAATTGAATTGAAATGAAGGACTTCTCTCGAAACAGTACATTTTAAACCCTTTTAACTATTGAGAATATGCTTTCCTGCTTTCCATAGAGTATGTTGTCTTTAGTCGCAGAATCCTAAGAAAGAAAAAGAGACACTAAATCTGCTAGAATTCCCAGAATGCATTACAAAATAAAGCGAACTGGTTTGACTTAATATGGTTCTAGAGCTGGCAGATGGTACAAACCAGCCTACTAAATTAAAGTATGAATGTCTGTTCAATTCCACCCTGGATGTCTCAAAGAATAATATATACATCTTAAAGTTGACAAGTCTAAAAAATACTAAAGCAGACAAACCTTCCGTGAGTAACATGTTAAAGCTTTTTGCAGGACAGGCAATATTGTGTGAATGAGTATCATGACAGCTGCTATAATGTTAACTGAGCTTAGGTACTCTGAAGTGAGGGAAAGACATGAATTTCAGGATGGAAAACAGATATTCTGTGGATTGCAGAACTGCAGGAAGAGCTTTCCTAGCAAAAAGAGAAAATAATCCAAATTTAAATTAAGTCAGATTGCCTCTATTTACAAAAGGATTGGAGAAGGAAGAATGTACTACCCAACTCTGGTTTCTTCCCCAAACCCCCAAAACTTTAACCTTAGACTGTCTACTGTCAACCTCACCCCATTCCTAAGAGGTCTTTAAGGGGTGTGCATGAGCGGTGGCTCAGTGGCTAAGATGCTGAGTTTGTCAATTGAAAGGTCAGCAGTTCAGTGGTTTGAATCCTGAGTGCCGCGTAATGGGGTGAGCTCCCGTTACTTGTCCCAACTTCTGCCAACCTAGCAGTTTGAAAGCATGTAAAAAATGCAAGTAGAAAAATAGGGACCACCTTTGGTGGGAAGGTAACAGCGTTCTGTGCGCCTTTGGAGTTTAGCCATGCCGGCCACATGACCACAGAGATGTCTTTGGACAGCGTTGGCTCTTCGGCTTTGAAACAGAGATGAGCACTGCCCCCTAGAGTCAGGAACGACTAGCACACATGTGCGAAGGGAACCTTTATCTTTTTATAAGTGTACCAGCATGCCTACCGTCCCTGTCCTAATGTTCCCTTTTATTCGTATTAATTTCATGTATTCATAATCATGTTTATACTTATATCTATTATCTAATACATGTGTGATGAAAATAAATAAAATAAAAAGTATATGAATCATATCTGAGAAAACTGGTAGATAACAATGAATTAATATGGAAGAGCAGAAATCTCTCTGGGCCTCCTTTTTTTTCAGTTCCATTATTTATTAAAAACACCCAATGTTTAACTCATGGCCAAGTTTGTTTTCTTCCTTTCATGAGTCTTCTCATGCCTAATTTGTCTTCCCATGCCCTCTCCTTGGTCCCCCGAGATTCTGGCCTAGGTAGACTTGAGATCACAGCAGCTGACTGGAATTCAGCGTGAAAAACAGTGGCATTCTGGATGGATAAATAGGTTTATAAGTTTGTTTCTAGTATGAGCCACTTCTCAAATCTGATTGCACCTCTTAAACTTTATGTATTAGAATTTGCCATGAATATAACTTGAAGCATATGTAACAGATGTCTTACACTTACAAATTTTCTGGCCATTGGGTCATACTGGTTAGAAATTCTAAGAGTAATAGCCCCAACAATCAGATTGGTGAAAGCTAGTCTTAAGGCATATGATGATCCAGACCAGTATTTCTCAACCTCACAACTTTAAGATGTTGTCTGGAGAATTCCGGGAGTTGAAGTCCATGCAACTGAAAGGTTGGGTGAAATTTAACAGATTAACAGAGTTGGAAGGGACCTTGTAGGTCTCCTAGTCCAACCCCCCACCCAAGCAGGAGACCCTACACCATTTCTGACAAATAGTAGAAAGCTTTCTTCTTGAAAGCTTCCAGTGATGAAGCTCCCACAACTTAGTAAAGCAAGCTGTTCAGGGATGGGTTCTACTTACCTTTACTACCAGTTCACAGCGGGACTGCACGCACGTGCTTCCTTTGCTCGTGTGTGCACACACACTCTTCTGCGCATGCACAGAAGCATTTTGATGACATCGGGGTTGGTGGGCAGAGCCTCCCACCGGTTTTACTACTGGTTCTATAGAACTGGTGTGAACCGGGGGCAACCCACCACTAAAGTTGTTCCTTTGGTTGATTGTTCTCACTGTCAGAAAATTTCTCCTTATTTCTAGGTTGAATCTCTCCTTGAGATCGAGGAACACTGATCTAGACAAATGTATTAGGAACTTAAATTTTGCCCATTCGAAGAGATACATAATCTTTTACTCATGATGCTATTTTCTTCCACAATCTCTCTGGAAGAGAGGCCCTGTTTTTATCAAGGATTTTAAGGTGATTATGGCATCTGTGTGCCACTAAGAATTCTAACTGCCCTAGAACTAGCAGCTTTCTTGTTTCCAATCTATCCCATCCTGAGCCAGATTTCCCGTAAAATTCTAATAAAATGTTCCTTACCATTGTGTACAATACGCCTGTATTGCTTGTCTAGGCAGATTTCCACCTGCTTTTGCCTGACAATTCTTTGTGCTTCTGGTGTTAGCGCGTCTGGAGTCCGGGAAAACAAAAACGAGTAGCTATCATCGCAAGTCCCATCTTCAGTAATATTACGGCAGGAGTAGTGTAGAGCATAAGTATCGTAATCCGTGGCCACAACCCAGTGATCATCATCTAAGATAAAGCATAATGAAAATTCAGTATCACTTTACATGTAGGCCTCAACATACAATGACTATTGGGACCAGAATTTCCTAAGCAAGGGGGGCTGCTCAGTGAGTCGTGCCTGATTTTACAACTTTTTTTACCAGGATTGTTAAGTGAATCACTGTAGTTGTTAAGTCCAATTTAACAACTTTTCACAAGACCCCAAGATGCTGCAACGGTTGTAGATTCATACTAGTTGCCAAGCTCCCAAATTTTGATCATGTCACTGTGTGGATGCTATGATATTGTTCTGCCCCAGCTACAGACCCCAAAGAACGCAGCACACACAAAGTTTGTAGAAAACTTAATTTACTAAAATAACTCAGTCTACAAAGGCTGTTAATAAACTTTCTTAACAGCCTACAGGAATCCAAATATAAAGTAATCACAATCTTACTATGGTTGGCAGAAAGCCCAGAAGCAATTTTGCAGAGAATCCAGATGTGAAGGAGAGTGAACTAAAGTTGTTCCCTACAGCTTGCTTCAGTCGGCACGGCATTCCTCCTTAAATAGGCTAAGGGAGTGGCCAATTAGCCCCAAGCCTTACTCTAGAGGAGACCTCCTACTGAGGAGCCACTCCTGCCTTTTAGCAGGTCTGAGCACCCGTGCATCGAGAAGAGGCTCCTCCTTTTCATCCTCTTCACTTAAAGGAGCTTCTGGAGGTTCTGAAGGCCCTGGCTGAATCCCTGCCTCTGGCACCACATATTCTCTAGCCTCCTCACTGTCCAACTTGAGCGCCAGCTGCACAGGCTGCTGGCGCAGCACCACACCAGCCTCCTTGTTGTCAGAATCAGTTACAATCTGCACAGGCCACTGACGGGCCACAACAGATATTTGTAAGTGAGAAGACTGGGTGTAAATCACTTTTGTCAGTCCTGTTGTAACTTTGAATGGTCACTAAGCAAATATTGTAAAATGAGGACTACCTGCATTTTTTATTCCACCCAGCCCATTAGTTCAGGATCACATATTGATCCACCGTTACTCACTTTAAAAGCGATTTCATACATTCTTTCTTTATGAACAAAGCCTGTTTTGTAGGCATCTACTTAGCAGTGTAAAAAGTATTGCCATTCAGTTACTGAACTTTATCAGAGAGGAGATTTGTCTTTCTATTAGAAAATGCCAATTATTTAAAACCGATTCTGAAATGTTTAAATACACGGGCAATTTGGTTGCTCACATACATCTTTATGCTGTATGTATAAAAATTATGACTAGAAACCAGATTTAAAAACATTATTTCAGAGGCAAATGGCAAGTCAAACTGGTGAAGACAACAGTGAGAATGGTTTTCAGAAATGTTGCGAATGGTATTTTGGTGCTGAAGAAGCCAAAAGTTTAACATCCGTGAACTGGCCTGTCTTAAGTGATAAAAATCCTGAAATTTACACAGGAATCAACATTAGGAGTACATTATCTTTAAAGTTATCAAATAACTTGAGAAGGGTTAAGGGCTTCTAACAGCTTCCTTTCTAAAAGAGTGGAGCCAGTTTTTGATAAGATACAATGGAAGGGATGCCCCATATTTAGTGTTTAACGTGACCCAGACAAGCACATCAGCCTTTGGACTCCTGAGTCCTTAGGAAGCAGCTTGTTGTGATTTCGTGGCAGACCAAAGGTTGAATATCTGTTGAAGGTGGAGGTGGGAAAAAAACCCAACCCTGGAGACAAATAGCCTTTCCAGTAATATTTGATGATTTCTGGAGTTAGTCTGTTCTAGCCAAAAAAGGAAGGGAAAAAAACCCTTTAAAAAGCAGGCAATTCCATCTGCCTTTTTTGAAGACTTCAAGGGAAAGCTAAAACCAGATTTTCAGCAGCTTAAGTAACAAAATCATTCAAACGGTAATTATGTCAGTCTATTCTGAGCAACTTCCTTAAATATAGCTGGAGCTTCAGTGGGCAGGCGTGGGAGATTTTCTTCTCCTTTCATCTACTGTGCATAAGGTTTAGAGATTTGACCAACATCTCTTCACAAAGTAAAACAGACTAGATATATAACCTTCTCCCCCAACATTGTCCTACCTGTCAATGAATACTTCATCTTCAACCAAAACAATACAAGTGCACACAATAGATACAAATTTATGGTAAACTGCTCCAAACTTGATTGCAGAAAATATGACTTCAGGAACAGAGTGGTCAATGTCTGGAATGCACTACCTGATTCTGTGGTTTCTTCCCCAAACCCCCAAAACTTTAACCTTAGACTGTCTACTGTAGACCTCACTCCATTCCTAAGAACTCTTTAAGGGGCGTGAATAAGCACACCAACATGCCTACCATCCCTGTCCTAATGTTCCCTTTTATTCGTATCCATTTCATGTATTCATAATCATGTTTATACTTGTATCTGATATCTAATACATGCTTGACTAAAATAAATAAATAAATAAAATAAAAAATAACCCAGTACTTTCCAGATTTATTGAATTTTGACTTTGAGAAGTCAAAGGTAGCAAGGGCTCCGAGGAACTAGCTCTCCTCCTGGTATATACTCACTTCCTTTCTGGAGATACGAGGCCACACCCCAATATTTCATTTTAAACTTGGCAGGGTCCTCTGTCTCGGTGAAGGTGCCAATCATATCAGCACACATGTTCCAGTTACTGAAAAGGAGAGATGGATTTAAGGTCATACTGTAAATCTCTAGCTACTTGTGCTTACCAGTAAGGAATAAAAGAATGTGAGCAGGTAGAAGAGAGGCAAAAACTATAACAGGCTGGATCACATCATTTTTTGACTTGAGAACTAACCATTTTTCTCCTTGTGTTGAACCTTCCAACACAAGTCAAAGTGTATAATAATCAAGGCCGGATGTGATTTTTGGCATAAGATGGAAATTACCACCATCACTATTGGATTGTCCCCTGCCTTGTCCTTCTTTACTGCAGCAGTAATAAATTCTAAAACCTACCAGTTTGATGTCCCAAGGTATCTAAGATAGCAACCTGACCCTCCCTAATGATAGAGTTGGGCCGTCTGTGAAGGAAGCCGGATCTCAAGACTCACCCGAAGAGCACGACTCGGCCTCTGGCAGTGGCAGTCATTTTATCATTCTCATCCACAGTAAAGCTGGCCACCACGTTATCCTGCAGAAACAATCCTTCAGGGTCTTTCTTGGCTATGGCATACCAACTGCCAGCGTACTGCCAAAAAGAGAGAAAAAAATCCTTAGCAGACCTGTCTAAAGGAATAGGTCAATATGAGGAAATGAAATGCCAACGAAGAAAGTTTCAGTTGCAGCCATGTTCATCTATCATTAACATTTGCAACAAAAATGAAATTCCAAATACGCTAAGCAAGGATGAACTTCACAAAACCCTAAAACATTTTGAGGGAAACTGAACAAACCTTAATTCTTAGCAAATGTTGCTTAAAATAAAATTCCATATTAATTTGGTGGGTGCCACTTACAAGCCATATTTTGGGACTTCTGAGGATAGATGTACAAATTTTACTTATAGGCCTAAAGATATTTACCCATGTAGCAGGACTGTATTGATATCATCCTTCTCATCTTCTTATCTTTCTCATCTTCTCATCTTTCCTACTACCTTCTCCTATTGGTATCTATGCTTTATCACTTGTTGTATCTTGTGATTAATGATTGTAACTATGATTTATGATATATGTCCTATTACTTTGTTGTTGTATGTACACTAAGAGCTTATGCACCAGAGACAAATTTCTTGTGTGTCCAATCACACTTAAGAATAAGAATAAGAATAATTTTATTTATATACCGCCCTTCTCCCGAAGGACTCAGGGCGGTGCACAGCCAA
>JANHZT010002251.1:22951-33560 GCA_032468215.1 Stegonotus admiraltiensis | reverse complement strand
GTTGCTGGCTGGGGGATTCTGGGAGTTGAAGTCCACCCATCTTCAAGCTACCAAGGTTGAGAAACACTGATTTATGTACTTTATTTGTTTTTGACTATGGTTATATTTATTAACTTGCCATTCCTTTAGTATTATTTACGTCTACTGTGATTATTTCAAGAGCAGGATATATGATAGCACTAGAGTTAACAGGAGCAATTTTTTTACCCTGCCTTTTCCCCCTGATGTTAAAACTTGACATGTCAAGCAGCATTCCCTCAAGGTGTAACTTGTATCTTAAGCGCTTGAGTCCCCACCCCCACCCCCCCAAGAAGAAGAAAAAGTTGAAAATCCTAATTTGAATGATGACTTCAAGAGTTGCTGAGAACCAAATAAAAAAGATAAATAAAAAAAAAGCTTGCCCCTTCCCTCTGGCCCAAGTGTCAGGTGCAAAAGATCACATATGAAGATTCAATTTAATTGATTTGTTGCTAAAGGCCTATACACAAGAATCTTTTCAACTAATGGTTGTACTTGATTTGAGTTAGATAAGGGTCATTGTCATTCAAGGGGCGAGGGGGTCGGACTTAATTCGTTGGTTGCTGCATAGTGATTCTAGGCTGGTCCCTCTTTTCGCCCCTCCCTCTGGCCTCCACCAAGACCCTGATTGCCTTCTGTCTGCAGGCCAATTTTTTCCAGTAAGAGTCAGGCAACCATGAGGTTAACTTCCCTACTATCTCATTATTTATCTTTCTATTATCTATTTATTAAGTTTATTTGCCACCCATCTCGTTCTCATGGAACTGTAATTGCATAAATTTGGTCTCAGCATTGACAACCTAAAAATGTATGCACTTAAAACTCCCAGGCAGGTTGGCTAGGAAATTCTGGGAATTGAAGTTCTCATATTTTGAAGTCACCAAGGTTGAGAAAACACTGATAGCGCCGAATAATTTGTTATACATTTCTTTCTCTTTCTCTCTCTCTCTCTCTCTCTTTTTTTACAGGTCTTTAATAAATATATTCAGTTTCTTTCACTTGCTGTGAAACAATGCCACATGACATACCTGTATAACATTGAACTTAGAAAGAGTCAGGTAAACGATTGTTATCTACTTTAATAGTCAACTAAATGCAATCATTTTGTACAGATAGTTTGGTTTTATCTTTTCTCGTGCCAAGAGGATGTGTTAAGCTGCCATTGCCTATATTTGGTAACTATGTTAGTTCCAAACAGCCTATTATGTCATAGGCTTTATCAGATAATATGCCTTGAATGTTTGAACAGACGTTATTATGTTTTTTCTATCTCTCATCAGCCACATATTAAAATACTACCCGCCACCCCCCACCCCTGCAATCCCATCCTGCCTTCTCTTCAATAGATACTTTTATGGTCTGCCAACAAAGTATTTGAAGAACTTACAGATATTGAGCGACAGTTTCACAAAGCCATGTACACTATTCGACAATATTTAAATTGCGAAAGATATTCCATTGGTCTGCTGGATATGACCAAAGAGAAGGTCAGTATAATTTTATTTACCACCAGAAAACAATTTAACTCCTTATCATTCCTTGCTTCCAAGGAAAGCCTCTTGTCATATAGAAATCATAACTGAGCCATAAACAAAAAAAATTGAAAAACACGATCTTTGAAAATGAATTATATTGCAATCAATATAGTTTCAGTTAAAGTGTGTTTAGAATGGAAATGTTATTTGTCTTTCAGAAACTTGTTGTTTAAGGCAAATCTTGCCCACCCTGTTGTTTTAACCATAGAAAATAATATTCGTAGCACAGGGCTGAACTGTGGATTCTTTGGTGCTCTCTAAGCTTGAATGTGTCTATAGAGGTTCTCAGTCAACCGGGTCATGGTAGTCCCAAAAGTGTTTTTTTTATATAAAGGCAATTGGACTTACTGACTTTTCTTTAAGACATTTCTCTTTTCATCCAATAGCTGGGCGCAGAGGCAGAAGCCCCTAAGCCAGCTACCCTGGAGGTTGAGGCTAGTGGATTGCTTGAGTCCAGGAGTTCTGGGCTGCAGTGGGCTATGACAATCAGGTGTCTGGACTAAGTTCGGCATTGATATGGTGAGCTGAGGGCCACCAAGCTGCTGAAGGAGAGGGTGAAGTGGTCCAGATCGCTTCTCATGCAAAAAGCTTCTTCAGTTCTGAATTGAAGAAGTTTATTGGATGAGAAATGAAATTTCTTAAAGAAAAATCAGAAAATCTCAGAGCTAGGTGGTTTTCTTGCAGACATTTCATTACCAGACTAGTTAACATAATCAGCGCATGATAATATCGGTACTGCTAATGTTACTAGTCTGGTAATGGAACATCTGCAAGAAAATCACCAAACTCAGAGAACACGGAGGACGCCACTGTTTTAACCATATTAAGTGTTGTCCTGCCCTGATCCAAATGTTCTGATAAGGGGCTCAAAAATAGACTACTGAGTGAGAGAAGCCCTGCCTTCTTTTTACATGCATTGGGTATACAACGCACAAGAGACAGGATTTCCATTTCATAATAGCCACAGATGTTATTTGCAGTCTTTTGACAATAGTCCAGACAGGAAATCAAATCCATGAGTACTAACACTGTTTTTATTGTAAGGTTACAGTCACAGAATCTTGCATGTTTGGAAGCATTTCCCTTCTCCCCTGTCTTTACTTTCTAGATAAATAGGGAGGGTCTCTTTTGAGATGCTTTCTGCATCTCCATTCCTTGTGCAGGTTGAAATTTCTCTTGTCCGACCAATGCCCTGGCTGCAGCTCTTTCCCCCTGTCTCCCAAGGTTATTCTTGCCACCCATTGCATCTGTCTTGTCCTTCCCTGTGGATGCTGCTGTGTACTGAGTTTACAGCATACTTGGTTGAGTTTTCTAGGAATTAGGCAACCTATCGGAAACAGATTTTCTCTTATCCAATGGCCGAGGATGAGAATTGAAGTCCAAAATACTGTATATGGAGGGCACCAGGTTTTTTAAAGCTTCTTTTATTCAGGAGCCCCTTCAATAATATATCATTGTTTCCAGGAATTTTATGATGAATGGCCAATTAAATTGGGAGAAGTAGAGCCCTACAAAGGACCAAAGACCCCTGATGGTCGGGTGAGCAGATATCTTTCATCTGTCCAAATTACAATTTGTGGAATGTTGATATGTTTTATGATCCTTGTATTGCTTTTTTGTTTTTAGGAAGTGAACTTCTATAAGATTATTGATTATATTCTACATGGAGAAGAACAAATCCAAGTAATTCCGTACGTGCTTCTTACTAAGTGCTCAAATAGTAAATAGCTGTAGGAGTTCATGGTATAATGAATGGTAACTTATAATGGTATAAGTTCATGGTTATCTAATATTTTTAAATTGCTTTTAACTTTTGTAGTTTGTGCTTTTATTTTGGCTGTTCACCGCCCTGAGTCCCGTCTGGGAGAAGGGCGGTATAGAAATTTAATTAATTAAATAAATAAATAATAGAAAATGATGGTTTTTATTTCATTCTCTGTCTTAAGGTCACCTCCTGCAGATCACTGGTGTCTTGTCAGTGGCTTACCAACTTACGTTGCTGTAAATGGATTTGTAAGTTCCAGATGTTACTTCCCTACAATTCTTTCTGGGGCTATGTGTGTTTTGTGTAGAAATCTGCATGTTCACATTTGAACTAATCATTTTAATTTCACAATCTTGCATGTGGGAAGGAATAACATTGTGGTGCAATTATTTGCAACCCTCTTTTACTTCAAATTAATTGTGTTCTGTGGCACAAAAATATACCATTTGTCTATTTAGCTTAATGTTCTCCACACTGAATGACAGTAGCTCAAGATTCTAGATCAGGACTTCTCTCAGCTCTATTCATGAAAAATTGTGGATTATGCCTAAAGCTGTTGGCTTGCAAAGTCCTACTATCTTACTCCAGCCTTCCTGCTCTAGCTTCTAGATCAGGGTTTCCCAAACGATGAAGTTTACCTTCCTTGAGGAGCTGCAAGCCGAGTCCAGAGAGTTCTGTAGTTGTACAACTCTTAATCTACCTTTCCCAAAAAAATAGCTTCATTCTTCATTTGTATTGATTTTGGAACTTAGATTTTTAGAAGATGGTGTGTATATTGAGATTACACTAAAAGGAAGTGGATGGCAAAATATTTATCTTTTCTAGTTAATGTGTTTTGTGAGTGGTTAACAATCATCTTCAGCCATTACAGGTAGTCCTCAACTTACAATCGAAATTGAACCTGGAATTATAGTTGTAAGTCATGCTGTCCATTGAGTGGGTCACAATGTGACTGTGCCCAATTGTACAACCTTTAGTTAGTTGTAAGTAAGCAAATACTGGAGTCATTAAGCAAATCTATTGTCTGAGGTGGCCTCTTTTTTGGCCAGAAACAGGAAGTAAAGACCACTTTCCAGCAAAAAACCCATCCTAAATCATGGTCTCGTGTCTGTGGGATACTGCAAACAACTGTAAATGTAGGCTAGTTGTCCAGCACCCAAAGTGTGATCATATGACTGTGGGAGGAATGGCCATCAGAATGGCTCTCCTCAGGGGGAAAGCCATATCATGGCATGAAATGTGGAACTGTGAAACCGCGTCATAAGTACATTTTGTGGAGTTCATTGAACTTCGAATGGTTGCTAAGCAACTAATTGTAAGTTGAGGGCACTATCTGTATTGCTTTGTAGGCAGACCATATTGGCAGTAACATTTTAGTTCAAAAACCCTGAAGGACACCAAGGCATTGAAGGCTTATTTAGGCTAAAAGGTAGGCTTGACCATTATTGTACACTTTCATTTTTCAAGTACAGGTACTCCTTGACTTACAACAGTTTGCTAAGTGACCATTCGAAGTTACAACGGCACTGAAAAAAGTGACTTATGACCACGAAAACGAAAATGGTCATTTTCCCATGACCATTTCAGCATCCCCATGGTCAAATGATTGACATTTGGATGCTTGACAACTGACTCACATTTATGACAGTTGCAGTGTCCCATGGTCCTGGGATTCGCTTTTGTGACCTTCTGACAAACAAAGTCAGTGGGGAAGCCAGATTCACTTAACAACCGTGTTCCTAATTTAACAACTGCAGTGATTCACTTAACATATGTGGCAAGAAAAGTCATAAAATGGGGCAAAACTCACTTAACAAATGTCTCACTTAGCGACATAAATGTTGGGTTCAAGTGTGGTCGTAAGTTGAGGGCTACCTTTTTCCTTATCTACTTTCAGGCAAACCCGAAAATGGCAATTCCAAATGATTTTTTTTTCCCATTTGGAAAGCACAGTCTCAATCACTGAATTTTATAGGGAAAGTGTGCTCATTTGTTTCCTTTCAGCATTCCCTAAATTCCCATGACTACTTCTAACATTTTTCATATCACAAACTAATTAATAAATACCTGTTAAGATAGGCAAGATGGACAAAGAGTAATGAATGCCAATATTTATAGGTAGGAACTAATCTTTATTATATATTTTCTCCCCTAGATTTGTAATATGATGAATCCAGCAGCAGATGATTACTTCAATTTTCAGGTAATACCATTTTTAATGAGTCATTTTACTAAGCAAGCAAACAGATAAAAGCATTAATTCTTATTTTATATAGTTTGACCCTCTGCCTTTATCCTATGTACATGCACCATGCATACTATGCTGGTCTCCATAAATTACTTTTATAGCCTTTCTTTTCCCTTTCCTTTTGTTTAGAAAGAAGCTTTGGATGACTCAGGCTGGACCATCAAAAATGTCTTATCTTTACCTATTGTAAACAAAAAAGAAGAGATTGTAGGCGTAGCTACCTTTTACAACAGGAATGATGGCAAACCCTTTGATGAATATGACGAACAGATTACTGAAGTAAGTTCAAAGTTGGGGGGTTTTATCAGCTTACAGCCTGGCGCTGGAGAAAGGAAATTCTCATAGAACCTAATAAGTATGAATATTTGTTAATGTTTCTATCTGATTGTCTCTGCGGCAGTCCTTGAAATAGAATTTAGAATCAGTAGCTTACCTTGCAAGCAAGGAGTTAAATATCTTGAGTGTGTCCTTAGGTACAACTCACTGTTATAAACAATGATAATAAAAATGATAGAATTCAGTAGCTGTTAGTATATTGGTAAAGGTAAAGGTAGCATGAAAGTTAGTATACCATCCACAACCTCACTATCTGTCAAACCTGCCTCAGCTTGAACTTCTAAGTAAGGACAATCCTTAACTCCATTTATTGAGAAAGATAGTTTACTAGAAGTCAAGTGAATTTTAGCTAGAACACCAAAATCCAAAGTCTAACTTTTCCCTCCCTTAGTTGCCTCCCGTCACTGGACCTCCATGTCTAATCAAATTCAAACAAGATGTTTTTAGAACAGTCACATCGGGCATAAGTTTGATATGCAGCTGCTTTCCGTTCCCAGCCGATTGTCCTTGAAACCCATCTCGGAGAAATACTGTGAAGTTTCGTTTCCCTCGAAGTATTTCCCCCCTCCCATCCAGCCCCCTTAAAATTCATGGCAGCTAATACTGAAAGGTTGTGAAGCGCAAGTGTGAGGTGGCAGCTGACACCATCCATCATTAAGAGATCATTGGAAGTTCACTATATGGCCAAGAACCCTTCATTCTACCCATGGAATGGGCTAGCTCAGGGGTCGGCAACCTTAAACACTCAAAGAGCCATTTGGACCCATTTCCCACAGAAAAGAAAACACTGGGAGCCACAAAAAACTTATCTAAAATAAGGATAATGTTGCATATATCATTTTTTACCTTTATGCTACAGTATGTATAAAAAAACTATAGGGTGTTGCATTCATGTAATCAGTGAACTGCCACAGAGAAAATAATTTTTTGTTTCTGCATGCAACAAAAACATTTTGAACTCTGAAAAAAAATGGGTCAAAAAGATCATTAAATCGCGTGCTGGCGGGTGTTGCACATTGGCGGTTGTGGCGCATGTTTTGAGTGACAGGGAGCCACAGCAGAGGGATGAAAGAGCCACATGCAGCTCCAGAGCCGCAGGTTGCAGACAACTGGGCTATCTTGTTGGGAACCATATAGTAGCAGCAAGTTTCACCTGTTTCCTTTGAGTTGCATTGGTTGAACTAGTTTGTTTTTAGTTAAATGCATATTAGTGTTCATATTAGGATCATCAGCATGTGTGTGTGTTAAAATAGTCAAGATGACAGTAGCAACTGGCAATCAAGGGCCACCCCTTTTGTATGTGTAAACATCAGACATACACAAAAGGGTTGAGGCATTGATAATCGCAACTGCCATCTTGGGTTTTTTGCCACCTTCTCTCCCAGGCATTACTGGTTACTAACTTTTACAGCTCTAAATGGCTTTTAGGGCATGGCATTCCCTACATATCTTTTTCCATCCTCTACTTATTTCTGCATCTTCCTGAAGGTAGGTAGGTAGCTACAAAGTTTGGCACTGACTCTGTGGCATGCTCTCCCAACAAATATTTGAAATGTGGTTTTAATATAATCACATAAACTTTTATTACATAATTGTTGCAGGCCACCATCCAATCACCCAAAATGGTACAAATCTGTCCCAATCTTTCTGTAGTTTCTTCCTTTTAGCCTGCAGATAGGATCCCTACCTTTGAAGTCCTAAATCAAATGAGAAGGGGATCCTAATGGTTACTTACATGGTATGCCTGAAAAACTGAATAGAAGCCATAAGGTATACATATAATGCCATAATCAGACAAGACTCTTGTACAGACATGTTGACTTCCTCTCCAGCACACATACATACAGAGAGATGTTCACTGTACACATGAAAACTTGCATATGATAAAACCTGGAGGATCTGATGTGTAAAGGTTTCTTGATGTGTAACATACAATATGAAGCCTAAATTGAGGCTATGGATTTGATTTAGAGTCTAACTACCCTATTTCCCCGAAAATAAGATAATAAGCCCAATTGGGCTTTTGAGCACTAAAATAAGCCCACCCTGAAAATAAGCCCTCCCCAAAAATATTTAAATGCATGAGTAGCTGGTCCTCTCTATTTCCTCTGGTTAGGGTTAGGGAGACAGAGCTGGAAATTGGGTAAGATGGCAAGAGGAGCCCCGTCTTGCTCCATGCACCACAAAATAATAAGACCTCAAAAATAAGGCCAAGCACTTATTTCGGGGTTCAAAAAATATAAAAAATTTCAGGGTTCAAAAAATTCAGGGAAACATGGTAATAGAATGGAGTCTTTTATTTCTTCTTCATATGGGGATGTTGCTAAAAATTAGCAACTATATCGTTCAACATCTTTGGATGTGTTTTTAAGAAATCCTAAAGAAAAGCATAAAAGTATTATTGGATATGTGCCTTTCCAAATTTGAAATACATCAGACAAGTCACACTGAAAACCCCAAACAATTCTAATTCTTTGTCAATTCAGATGCTTACACAGTTCCTTGGATGGTCTGTTTTAAATCCTGACACATATGAGAAACTGAATAAATTGGAAAATCGGAAAGATATTGCTCAGGAAATGCTCATGTATCAGACAAAAGCGACAACTTCAGAAGTTAAAAGTATACTGGTGAGTGTTCCTTACACATCCTGGGTGGAAGTGTGAACCTTATAGTTGGATGAACTGAACTTAATTGTTTAATTCATTTACTCCTTACTTTAAGAAATGCGAAGAAAAATTGAATCAAGAAAATTTTGAAGACTGTGATGAGAAAGAGCTTATTAAAATTCTGGTAAGTAACCAAATGTTTTCTTAAATGTCAACTTTAAGCCTATAAAATCATAGTTCCATACTGTGGAAATATTCTTGGTGATTTATTTATTTATCGGCTAGGGGTTTTTAAATTTTATTTGTTAACTTGTGCCTGTTGTTTTTACTTGAGGGATACCTATTTGCCTGAAAGAGAATTTTACACACCAATAACTATGAATTAGGATGTAACAGACAGATACACACACACACACACACACACACACACACACACACACACACACATATATATATATATATATATATATATATATATAAAAACAGATTATAGGGAAATGTAGTCAGAACTGCTACATTTTGGACAGTTGAATAGATTAATCAAGTTTAATTTCTTCTACTTGTCTTAACTAGAACTACCAAGAAACCAGCTACATTTCTGTAACCTCACATCCCAAATAGGAGGGTGCATTTTTAACCATTGATTTATAATAATAACTTTAAAAATTGTAGGATGACAACTTGCTTCCCTAGCTCCTATTTTACTTTTTGCTCTGTAAGAAATATTTGAGATTGATTGTAAATTATAAATAGTAGCCATATTACAAACCTTTTAAATAAATAAGTAAACAAACAAACAAACAAATAAATGCATAACCACATAGGACACCAGGATGCCATATGTACCAACTGTACCAATCCTAGTTCTGCCTTGATAAATGGTGGACCAACAAACATCATTAGAACTTTCTGTCCCTAAGTATTCTTCAGTTTGGATTGCTAAAATTTATATTTAATGCATTGGATCATTTTTTTAAATTCTTCCTTTCTCATGTTTAAAAGGTAGGATATGAATCATGGTAAGAAACTTATATGGAATGGACATAAATGCTTTCATAGAGAGATCTATGTGCCGTGTCACCAATAAAGGCTTTAGTCTCTAAGAAAGTTTGGACTCTTAGCTCTCTAATGGAATAAAGCAGGTGTCATTTTATGACTGCCATTTTTCTGAGGGGAACTGATTCGTGGCCTGGAGGTAGTCTCAGAATAAGTATCAGGAACGAGCAGTTGCAAAATGAAACAAGAACTTGGCTTGCTTACATCCATACACTTCTGTTTTCCTTCACGGATATATCAGGAATATTAAAGCAGCGGTTGAGTTTTTAACAGCTTAGGTGAAGGGGAATAAATTGAGAATCATTCCAACTCTGGCAGAATAGAATTGCTTACTAGTCTGAATGGGTCATCTTCATTCTGATTTGGATTGGTTTACCACCTAATGAGAAGGAAGGACTCACTGGAGAAGAGCCGAATGCTGGGAAAGATTGAGGGCAAAAGAAGAAGGGGATGACAGAGAACAAAGTGGCTGGATGGAGTCACTGAAGCAGTCAGCGTGAGCTTAAATGGACTCCAGAGGATGGTAGAGGACAGGAAGGCCTGGAGGAACGTTGTCCATGGGGTCGCGATGGGTCGGACACGACTTCACAACTAACAACAGCAACAAGGATAAGGGTTCTCCTTAAACCACTGTAGCATGGAATAGATTAGCTGTATTCACCAGCTATAATTCTTCCTGGATAGAAATAGTTGGCTTCACTAATCTGTGTTAGAGTAACTTCCAGCTGAAAGTAACTTTACCACTTTCTCATGTACTTTGGGATGGGAGGATATTATGAGCCTATGGTTCAAACCTGCAGTGATTCCCAATTCCCAATCCGCTGCCAGGCCCCCTGTTAAGTACTCTTTTGATTTTTAAAGCTTGAACTCAGAATAGGTAGGTAAGTAGACACATACACAGGCACCACTCAAATATATATTCATAGCTTATAATCTGCTTTTTGTCCAAAAAACCAGGTGGTTTCTTTGCCATCTAATTCTCTATATAGTTAGTCCTCAATTTATGACTGGTTGCTTAGCGACTGTTCAAAGTCATGATAGC
>JANHZT010002250.1:105166-126884 GCA_032468215.1 Stegonotus admiraltiensis | reverse complement strand
CTCACAAAGTCTTCCAGGCAACTTTAACCATAAGATCCTAGGTTAACCATTTACTGTTTGCTTAAGTACTTATAATGCTTATCCTATAGGTAAAATCTAACATATTCCATTTCCTTTCCTCCTGCTCCTCTTATTTACAGATTTAGGGTCTTATCTTCTAATGCCATTTCCTGGCGTCTACGTGAAATAAACCTTCCTCATCCGAGTTTGCCATCCAAGATAGGAAAATTCCTTCATGTAGTTCCTACACTTCCCTTTTGTCCTTTCACAAGGCCAACAAAATCTGGTTATGTTATCAGGCAAGAGACTCTCAAGGAACCAGAGATTTGCCTAGATGATGCTGTTGTTGAGGTGGCCCTTTTTATCCTCTTTTTGCCTCTTTTTGTTTTCTTACACTATTTATTTCTTAAAGTAGATTTCTATATTTTTTATATCTGTTGCTTTTATGTTAGTGGTTTTTATCCAAATATTGTTTTTTGCTGTTTGATGAAGCAGGCACCTACTGTATATAGATTTGATAAATAAATCAGTAAAATACTTCTCCTGCCTTATCCCTAACTTCAAATTGGGTTAATTCCAAATTCAAAATATGATCTTTAACTTTTCCAAAATTGGCCTGTCTCTGGAGCACAAATATCTTAATATAATAATAAAGTAGTTATCAAGGATATATCTTTATACACTCTTCTAATAAAAATTATACCCAATGTTATATAGGATCAGGATTATCTTCCTAGTTTATCTCAATGTTGTGCAAATAAATAACTTTATTATATTATTTCTGTGATGGTAAAAGAAAAAGTTGGGCACCTCAAGCCGCATGAAGTCAGAACCATCTTTTGGTCTTTTAGCATCTCAAAAATGCTAAACATTTAACATTCAATTTTATATATCACTGGACTGGACTGCCAACTAATTACTATTGAAAATGGGTTCCAAATAGTAATACTTTCCACTTCATTTCTGTGACTATAATTGAGAAGGATGACAAAAAAGGGGAGAATTTGTAAACCAGTTGAATTAGGGACTGCCATTGCTTTCTTCAAAGGTCTATTAGAATGACAGTGAAGTATTTTTTTTTCCTTTTGGGCCCTAATGTAGGACCCAAGTCAAGAGTTTCAAAGAGAACTGCAGTCAACCTTGATGCTGCAAAATGTTTGATCATGGAATCGATGGCTAAAGGACCAATCTACAGCCTAATTCAGAGGAAGAGGAAGCCAATTTTTCAGGGCCAATAAGCACCCCAAAAGCCATTTTTTAGAAAATGATTTCCATCAGAGAAAAATTTTATATTTGCAACAAGTTACCATAGAGCTGTGGTCAATCACAAAGTAGTCACCTAGCAATCAGGTAAGATGGTTCCTTGGCCCTCTGTATGGACACACAGGATGCTCCACACCATTCTAGCTTACTTTTATCTTTTTTAAGGCACTCTTTCAACCAAAGCACTAGACTGTAGCCATCCATCATTTTTATTTCTCGGGAATGTGTTATGTGCAGCTCAGAGGCATTCTTGGAAATAAAGAAGACAAATGTTCTTTGCTTTGCATCTTGCCAGCTTCCCATTTTTTCTTTGGATGGATCAAAAATCCTGGAAAGTGCCAAGTGAAATGTCTACGGTTATATAGATGCTCAAAGGCACAGTGTTCTATCACCTCCTCCACCTGCCCCCCTTTTGAAAATTGCCTTCATCACAGTGCTGAGCTTGTAAATGATTCTGTATTACATGCATATGTAAGGCTAAATTGTATTTTGGATAGCACTCATAAGACCTCTCGATATTTTGGTAGAACCTTTAAAACTTCTAATGAAATGAGGGGCAGCATTTTCTCTCAGCAGGGACATCAGAAAATAAACTGCTTAAAACTTTTCCTCATTCTCAGTTTCCCCGATTCAAATATTGATATTTGTCACTTCTCTCTCCAAATAATTGTCCAGCTAATTATTTTTTTTTTCCTTAAGAGTGTTATATGTTTATTTATTCATTAAATATATATGAGCCACAGTGGTGTAGTGGTTAAAGTGTAGTAATGCAGGCTACTTCTGCTGACTGCCAGCTGCCTGCAATTTGGCAGTTCAAATCTCACCAGGCTCAAGGTTGACTCAGCCTTCCAAGGTTGGTAAAATGAGGACCCAAATTGTTGGGGGCAATATGCTAATTCTGTAAACCGCTTAGAGAGGACTGTAAAGCACTGTAAAGCAGTATATAAGTCTACGTACTATTGCTATGATTACCCCTCTCAAATGCATGCTCAGGGCAGCTAATCATTAAAAACAATAAACAAAACCATATATAATACAAAATAACAGCCAAGTGATGATACATAGCAAACATCCATAATCAAACCAAGCTTGCCCACATTACTAGATCCTAGACTTGATGAAAAAAATCAAACCTTCTCTGCCTTGTGAAAAACGCTGGCAGTAGATTCAGCATGGCATTTAAATTTGGTAAAAGAAAGCTTGAAGAGAAGTGATTAAATGTCATCTGTTCTTCAAACTACTGCTTGCATTACATTCAGATTTTCTTCCAGCTGGTTTTCCTTTTATTTTGTTTCTGAATAAATAAGATCTGATAACACATATTTTTTTTTGCATAATGTACCTTTTGGTCAATTAATTAAAGAGTACATTATCTGAATAAGAAATAAGGAAAGGGAAAGGCTTCAGCTATTCTGTCAGAGCAATGCAGCTGCCCAGTAGATGTAAATGTATTAGTGCATACAGTAGATGTCTAAAACTCACTATCCACATTCTCTTCCCTTTGAGGCAGTACAAAACTTGAGTATCCCACTCTTATTACCCACTAATGACAATTCCACACTCTCCTTAAATAAAGTAAAACATAATTTCTCTTAGTTATCAGCTAGACTTCTCCATCTGCAACTGGTTTTGCAAGGAAATACAAAAGCTGTGGTTACAACTCATCTAAAATTTTATTCCATGAGGATTAAAGTTGGAGTGGGAAAGTAATATGAAAAGATTTGGGTGCCCTCCATGACAGCTGCTTAGGATCTTTGAATCCTTTGTAAAAAGGGTTTGGTAACAAAACTTATCTGCCAAATATAATTTACCATGTCCATTACAGTAGAATAGTGCATAATAATTTCTTTTTCCTAGTTCTCCTATTTCTCCACTTAACCTCTAAAGAACATCAGTTGTCACAAGAATGCTGGATTCACATAGAATTACTTCCTTCTTCAATAAAAGTCTCTTTTATTGTGAAGTGGGATTTCTATTGAAACATTTTAGAACAGTTTTCCCAAACCTGGGCTATTCCAGATGTATTGGAACTCAAGACTCTGCTGAAGATGAATTATAGAGATTAAAATAAGAGTGTTTGAACATAACACTTTGTTCATGTAGAGCAGTGGTTCTCAACCTGTGGGTCGGGACCCCCTTGGGGGTCGAACGACCCTTTCGCAGGGGTCACCTAAGACCATTGGAAAACACATATTTTCAATGGTTTTAGGAATAATTTTATGGTTGGGGGTCACCACAACATGAGGAACTGTATTAAAGGGTCGCAGCATTAGGAAGGTTGAGAACCACTGATGTAGAGTGTGAGCTTATATAAAACTATTCAGAGTCCTTGATGCTCTCTGAGTTTAGTTGTTCACTTGCTGACATTTCATTATTCAACTGGGTAACATCATCAGTGCTAATGAGTGTAGGGCTTGCTCTCTGTTTATATACAGTAGCTTTACATAGGGAACAAACATCACACTAACACTGATGATGTTACCTAGTCAGGTAATGAAACGTCTACAAGCAAACAATAAAACTCAGAGAGCACCAAGGACTCAACCCTGAGCTACAAATATTCTCTTTTATTGGAACTTAAGCTCTTCCTCAGCTGGCATTCTCCAGCTGTATCAGGCCATTGTGCCCAACAAAAAGAGTTATGCTAGGTCAGGATTGTAAGAAATTGAGGTTGTGAAGCTATGTAAACATACTAATCTACAATTAAAAATTGTGAAAGGATTTGGATAATAATTGGGTTGAAATGCAGCTGTTCCCTTCTTTCTGTCAGCAGATTACTCAGTCCATTAATGAATCCATGGAGTTAAACTTTATTTTCCCTCCACAATAAGCTTGTCCGTGAGCACCAGAAAGCCTGGAAAGAAGCCAAAATTGTGTATTATGTTTGGTTGACTGCTGCACTTCTCACAAATCATGCAGCAGCATCGAATCTCATAAAGTTTTTTCCCCCCAAGTCTTGCAAAGAAGTAAAACAGAAATGAAATTTATCTTCCTCTCCATCCCAGCCATCAGATTTTGACTTCAGCTTTTTAAACTAAGAGACAGAAGTACTGTATATCTCATAATATTTTAGAAGCATAAGAGTGAGTGACATGTCTGTGGCTCCTTTTGTAACTGATAGGGTGTTTATATAGCCTGTATTATTGACAATAGCCCTCCTTTGAATTGAGCATGTTTTAAGTTAAGCAAGTAGAAAAAGGAATTACATAAAATTCAGCCTTTTAACGGGCTGATTGCAATAGGAAGAGGGAGGGATATCTGGTCGCAATACATCCCATTTCAGTTCCAGCAGTGGCTCCCAAGTTTTCATTTTACATATAAATTAGCTATATAAATTAGCATACATAAATTTCAGGCAAATTGATGTTCCCTTCTGTCTTGGTTTGTGGTGTGTTTTAGAGTTCTGTTTTCCCCATTTTCTTTTTTGATCATCTTGCAAGATACTGTCTAAACACAGTTTGATCATTAGAAGCAATCATTTGTCTAATTATTCTTGAAAAATACAGGATTTGATTTCCTTGAAATGAAATGTCTCATGTTATGTAGGCTGTGAAAGGCAGATAAAAATATAGTTCTATAAAATGGAAATGAAAAAAGGGAAAGAGAGAGAGAGAGAGACTATCAAAAGCACGGCTGTCATTGGAATGAGATCAATTCTTGGAGACTTTAAGAAGTTACTTGAAAGACAATGCCAGTGGGATATATGGCACAGGATGAATGTTTACCAGACAAATGTGAGACAAAGCTGAAGCATTTATCAAAAATAAATGATGAGAGGAAACCAAGGTGCTTATTTTTAGAAAACAAGTCCTTCCTCAACAATGTTCCTTTTCTTTCAGATTATATCATTTCTATCAGCTGATTGGTGTATTTAATTTACAGCTAATTCTTCTGTAGACTATATAATTCTAGAATAATCTCCTCCAACTTTGAGGTATGTCAAATGTTGACTCCCATATTCGCAAATGGGTTGGCTGGGGACAATTTGAATTGTACATTCAATAGATTCTGATGCATTTGGCCAAAGTGGGTAACTGAAATGAAGAGAAACATGGATATCAAGACACAAACATAAACCTTTTGTATTTATAAAATCCTTCATCAGAAATTGATCAGCTAGGTTTATATATATTTCAGGTAATCAGCTGGGTTTAATTTTCCTTTTTTTTTTCCCCCTAGAAACCTGGTGATGGGAGTACAAATTTCAGCTAGAGATTTTAGGTGTGATTTGCACACAATGAATATATAATCAGCAATTAAATAAACCAGACACAAAATTACTTTTGGCAAACCACATTTCTCTGGAATTTTCAGTCATACATCTTTGATATAACATTGAATATATTACATTATAAGGTCTCCCTTGGCAATAATCCAGCAGATTATTTCAAGCAGTCTTTAGGTCTCTACTTGCTTGTTCTGAAAGGTTGCTAAAGCAATATATTTGGAGTATTATTACTTATTATTTTGCCTAAATGAACTAAATTATTAAATATAAGAGTTATTTCTCTAGCTGGTATTGTCTCCAAACTTTCTGTTAAAAAATTAGAGCTTTGCAATTTTGCCTTTCTTTGTGAAAAAGCCTGCATCATATATCCAGCACATGCTTGCACAGTATTATTTCAAACTAAAATTTATTCAAAATGGATAAACATAAATACTTCCCATGGAAAACACATCCCTGTTATTCACCTTCTATTTTTTATCCTGAAGCACATCTGATCAGGAAAAGAAGCAGGTCTGTTTAGACCCAATATAGAGACCAGGTCATAAAAGGCTCTGTTAGCTCTCCCTCTCATTGTCTTCTCAAGATTGAGACAATCACATTTCTTTAGATGGTTATGTTTTATTTACTTTAGCTTCTTTGACTGTATTTTATATGGTATTGTTGTCTGAAATAATAATTTCAATTCTTTAAGATACTCTGTAAGACATTCCAAAGATGCTTTTTCAAGAGGCAACTGGACTTTCTTGTTTTTCTTTGAAGATGTTTCACTTCTCATCCAAGAAGCTTCTTCAGTTGAATAACTACATTTATGTAGCTAGGGTAGACTGTATGTTGTTGGTATGGAATTAGATGTGACAAAATAAAGTGTTCAAAATTATGCTTAAGCTATCCACTGTTCCAATGCTAGAATGAAATAAACTCATGCAAACCACCAGTAGGAGTATAAAATTCTAGTTGTATGAAAATGTCTACCTGGGTAATGTTTTCATTTTCAGCTCATTTCCAAAATCAATCCTGGAGCTTAAATCAAAGTGACTTGCATTCAAACATTAGAAATTGGTCTTCCCCTGAACTCAAAGACATGCTGCTTCTTGTGTGGTCTCAGCAACAGGATGCCAAACTCTTAGTTAACTGGTAATATTTTATAGAAATTATATTGAAGAAGATTTGCAGTTTCTTAGCTCAATGCACAATATGCTTGTTTTATGTTTGGGGGAAAAAACTTGATTCTAACAAACAGAATCTTTCAGAAGGATGAAGTACTATATAATCCCACTGCAAATTACTTTTAAAATATCTCTCGCATCTGCCCCAGAGTTATTCTACTATTTAAAATCTAATTTTAAATCACATTTGAAAAATAAGTTTATAATCTTCTATATCATTGTATATCTCTTAGCTATAGTTCCAGCATAGAAATAAAATATTATTAGTCCTCTGAAGAAATTTCACTTTTTATTGTTTGTTGAATAATACCTTAGAAATAATTCTACTGTAAGTCAACAAAGTAATCATGACATCCCAATGCCCTCTTTCCATTGACTAGTTTCATTTTAAATTGAATGGGAAAAAATGTACTGTTTTTCAGGCTTGGAGAGTTCTTAAATTTTGTATGGACTGGAGATTTATTCTGGATATCACTTTTCAAGGAAAAAATTGAGCTGGAAAGAATTTGGGGAGAAGTCCCATGGATAAGAGACCAAAATGGATATATGGCAAATTTTGAAAGAAAAAAAATCTGAGACAGAGAGGAGATCAAACAAATGCCAATAGGTAGGAGACAGGCAATAAAGGAAGCAATAGTTCAAAATCACTTTTTTAACATATCAGAGTTTGAAGCCAATACTTACAGTTGGTTTTTGGATCCTGAATCATTATGGAGCCAAAGTTCAAATTCAGAGGCAATTATGAGGCTTTCTATGGTTAGTGGTTTTCTAATTACTGTTAAGGGATGTGGTGGCACAGCGGCTTAATGATACTGGAACTATCGGCCAGAAATGGTTTGCATTCCAGTGGTTCAAGCCCTGCTCCATGAGATGGGGTGAGCTCCCGTTGCTCACTCCTTGGCTCCTCCCCCCCCCCAGCATTTTGAAAGCAACCAATGTTATAAGTAAATAAATGGTTATCACTTTGGTGGGAAAACCTAGCTGCATTCATGTATGAGGAGAGTGGAAGCCAGTGCTGGACCTGACTAGACATAAGGCAATGCAACACAAGGCAAGGCGAGACCAGCAGAGGAGCTTGGAAGACCCAGCAACCTGAACACCACTAGTCAGCTGGCATAAGCTAGTTCACCCTCTGTGGTGCACCAAGGATAAGCATAAAGTGCTGAATAGAATGAACTAGCAATTTAGACTGTCAGGACTGCATTGAGTCTAGCATTTGTAGATTTCCCTGACATTGCATGGCATGTGCTAAATAAATAAATAATACTGTTTGCCGATGCAACCAATAGGACTAATTTATCACCATGTACCTGCGGGCTTGATTAGTGCCAATCAGCAATATTAATCTCCTCTGTTCAGATAATGTAACCAGAGAATCAAATAACCAATATTTAGTATTTTGTTTCAGATAAATAAATAACGACTGTTTTCAAATTAAGTTATCTTGGCTGATTAAGAGAGCCAGTTTGGCATAGTGATCAAGGTGCTGGTATAAAAACTGGGAAACTATGAGTTCTAGTTCTCCTTTAGGTATGAACAGACTGTCAGTCACTATGTAAGGGAGATGGGTGATCTCTAGATTTGGTAGATAGGTAGATGATCAATAGATCGATAGACAGACAGACATCTGACTTTGGGTATATCACTCTCTCTCAGCCCACCTCACAAGGTTGTTTCATGGGAAAAATAGGAGGCAGTGTCATTATATATATCCCTTCGAGTTCTATAAAATAAAGACAGACTATAAAATGTAACAATAAAAAACTTTACATAAAATACTTAAGATAAACAAACTATTTACTACAAGATTCTTATATGGTACCCTGTTTCTCCCAAAATAAGACAACCCCTGATAATAAGCCCAATTGGACTTTTGAGTGCATGGTAATAAGGCCAAGCGCTTATTTCAGGGTTCAAAAAAATATACAACAGGGTCTTATTTTCGGGGAAACACGGTACATGTGCTGAGATGAGCTAACCCATATGAATGGGCTTGTTATTATGAAATGTCATTATGATTTAGCACTATATGAGAATAAAATATTGTAAATTTTCCAATAAGCCATTTGTCAAAACAAATCATAACTTGATGTTATGAGTGAACCAAATTATTGTTTTTACCAATAATGAAGTATTATCTGCTCAGCAAGGACAAGAAAGGTATATATGCATAATTAGGATTGCCACTGAAAGTTTGGGAGTGAAAAATCTTGGTAAGAAGATCAAAAGAAATACTCATCTATGAAAATAGTGAGTTATATTAAAATCAATATCAGGACCATTTCCCATTTTATTTCTCTCCAACTTTTGTATAACTTTTTAACGCTTACTACAGTTGCACATTTAGTTGAAAGAAATTCTCCAATGACTAATTAAGGCCGTATTTTTAAAAAAAAAAACTTCACATTTTATAGGTTTTCTGCTGAATTGATGGAAGGAAGTGATTAAAAAAGGCAAGGTAATGTGAAATGCCTCAAGTCAGATGAACTCTAATTTAACAAGTGAATAATGAGGAAATTTAAAAGTCACATTGAGATGTTTTCGACACTGACCCGCTGGGAAAGGTAACAGCTGTCCAGGCAGGAGAAATGCAGGAATACTTTCCCTCAGGAATTCAGATTTGTCAGCTGTTCAGAGAAGTCTCCAGAGAACGTCCACAAGCTTCTGATTCTATTACTGGCCATGTGATTTATTTTATAGAAGATCTCAGGTGGAAAACAAAATAAATTTTTTTTTTTAAAAAAATGTTGATATTGAAAAAGCAAAGCAGCACCATTTGTAGCACAAGCTTTCAAACTGGGTGCCATGTCCGTGATGAGCTAAGCCACAAAAACAAAATGTATTATATTACTTATATTGGTGCCAGTACAGCCCACGTGAACACAGTTCACGGCCAGGGCAGGGCAGTTATCAAAAGCAATGGAGATCAGACCTATAATCTGCTGGAAAAAATGCCAAACATAACCCCCGTTAAAATAAATTGAGGTGGCATATGAGCAAAAACCCTGCTCTATGCAGCTCTCATTCAACTAATTGAGGCCTGTGAAACTTGTGGAACCATTACATTGATCTATGCTTCATCCATGTCTATGCATATTTAGTGAATAACGCTGACTATAAAACACATTTACTGCACATTGCTCGAAGTTCAGTTGCTACCATAAGAGCAACCCCAAACACCTGCTATTTTATTCAGGTGTTATTTTCTCAATCTTCTCAGCAATATTTCCCTCAGCTGCCAACTTTTAAGTGCCACTTTTCTGCAGTGAGGAATGGGAGCTGAGGTGAGAACACCATATAAGAGCTCATCTGAGAAACAAAGCCACTTCATTAGAGTAGTAGTTCCTTTTGTGGAATTATTGTCTTTCAAACAGATCGGTATAAAAGTGTTTAGAACAAGTTTATGTCTTTCTCTTCCCTCCCCATTTTGGGGAAACAGCAGCCACTCTCATTGACCCAACAGTCTCTTCAACTAAAGAATGTTAAAAATGTAATGGAACATTAATGTCACATCTGAAGTGATATTTGAGACAGGGTCAATTACAGGCTTATTAAAAATGAATTGCTCTCATATAAAGTTTATTGAGGGGATTTGGGGGGGCGAGGAAAGTACCCGTGTTATGAGTCTACAACTGACTGCTCATTCCTTTCCCATTACAGCTTCTCTGGTAAGTAGGAAATGCTTCCTTATGCTGAGCACCAATAAGGGGTGAACATGGGAAATTTAAACTAGGTTTATATTGGCTTTTTAATAATTTAACTAATCATAGTTTCTTCTAGTGAACCTTGGAAACTAAGTGTGATGAGAATTCTATCATAGATTTCTAACCCTGAATCCTGAATTATCTTTTAGTTTTAGATAACAAAATACAAAAGTGACTTTCAATTTTTAGTTGCTGGGTTCCTCTTTAATTGTACATGAAATTCACCACCTCAAAACGCATACATGCCTGCACATGTACCTATACACACAGATAGATACACATAGGCCTTCAGGGATGTCTGTACAATGACTTCTTTTACAATTAAGTGGGTTATTGCAGAGGTGAAATCTGTAGCATCCCAGCTATACATACATTCCTGCACCTTTAATTGGGTCACAATAGAAAAGATTTGCGCAGATGGCATTTGCCAAGCTGAGAAAAACCAAATCAGTGATCCCCCACCCCCTTTTGTATCATACAGAAATGCCAGTTTGATTCACACATACCTTCTGGGTTTTTCCCTTCCTTTCTTTAAAGAAAAGTTGAAGTCCACACATCTTAATGTCTGAGAAACACTGCATTAAGCCCTGTATGGGTAACTGTAACTCTCCAGCCAACAGTGTAGAAACTACATGAAGAAAAGAGAACCTGCCAGTGTGCTACTATTGGTGCTGCTGAAGTCCAGGGCCCAAAATAAACTATTTTATAATAATAATGTTTATTTACGGTCACAGACCAAGGTACAGATATAAATGCAAAAGAACATGGGGAAAATACATCTATTTTAAAATACTACTATTTTTATTTCAGAGAGGAATTTTTTAACTGGGGAATAAGCAGAGGGGTTTTTTAGCAGCAGTATAACCTATTTCAGTCTACTTCAGGCATCTTTTAAAATGGCAGTAAATCATCCCACCCCCCCAGGTCCAAGACTTAAGACAGGCTAACAATCAAACTCCAATCAATATATGACATATTAAAGTTTGAACAGGATGTGAGTTTTGAAACGATGCATAGATGAAGCTGCAGCCATCACTTCCAACTGTAGGTTCCAACTGATTGCATCTCCCACAGAACTGAGAAATAAATCACTCTGGTGCCAGAAGCCCTTTATGTTAACATTTTACCATTGGATTATTACTGGACATACACGGTTTAGTACTTATAGAAGGGTTTTCATCACTGCCTATTGATTCCTTGTCTTCCAAAGGAACAGGCAATTAAAATACAAGGTTTTCCTCACACAAAAAAGCCAGAATAATTTAACACAAGTTTTCATATGTAAAAGAACTAAAAGAAAAACCAACCGGGGGGGGGGGGGGACCTGGTTTTTCAGTTTAGAATATTGCAGAAGTTGGTTTTAACTAAAACTGTGTTATCTCTCCTAGTTAATAAATAGGTATCATTTTTGCTCTTCTCTTCAGCAAAACTTGGTAGGTACTATCTATTAGCTTCCTCAGGACTGACAGTTTGACTCCCCTGTTTATAGTTGTAAGGGGTATTTTGTCATTATCTTCCCTTAAGAGTCTTTTTCTTTTACTTCTTGGTCCTTTCCATTCTTCTAATATTTCCCAAGGATCTCTCACTCAAGCATGAACCATATCTGATGCTGTTTAGTTTTTTAAAAAAATTAGCTAAAGTCAAGATGAGCCTGATCATCTTGTAGTGAAGGAAAGGCACATCACTGTTCTACCTCTGATTGATATATGTCAGATGGACAAACTTACTCTTAATAATTCCCTCAACACTGTCAAACTATTTACTAAATCTGCATTATTAATCTTCTCATCGTTCCCACCACCAATCTCCTTCCACTTATGACTATATGACTGTAACTTTGTTGCTTGTATCCTTACGATTTATATTGATATTGTTTCCTGATTGCTTATTTGTACCCTATGACTATAATTAAGTGTTGTACCTTATGATTCCTGATGAACGTATCTTTTCTTTTATGTACACTGAATGCATATGCACCAAGACAAATTCCTTGACTTAAAATTCTTTTTAAGTCCCAACGGTATTTTCACAAAAGAACTGCTGGTTTCATTTTGCAGATATCCTCAATTCAATCTACTGCCAAACATAGAAGATTATACATTTTTGCACCTCACTTTAGAAGCTACACAGCATTGTCATGTTCCTAAGAGACAATAAAATTGGCCCAGAAGGTGATATTTATTATTATACTATAATGAAAATAAAATGGTTTCCTGACAACTTTGATAAGTTAACAAGGGGGAGCCCTGTGATTTTCCAGAAGAATGCAGAATCTTAAAACAGTTTATTTTGTAAAAGGTGACAAAGGAAATCTAGAGAACAGCAGCTTTAAAAGTAGCAACCAGCAGAGCAATTAACCTGTAAAGATAACACAGTATGTGGTACAGAATGCAATTAGTTTCTCTTATCAGTTTATACAAACTCACAGACTTGTGGTACTGGTTGTCTCACATAAGGCTGACTCTCTTGATAGAGGCATTTTACCATTGTCTTCTCTTAGGAGTCTTCTTTTTATTTCTCACATAATATGGTGTGTTGTCTCACACAATAAGGATGATTATTATCTCACATAATGATTGTCTCACATAATAAGGACCAGGACTTTTATTTGAGAAAACAAGCTATTGATGATGAGAAGGGAGGAGTTGCATTATTAACATCACATTGTTCAGGAGTTTTTAATGTATGATGCAGGACCAATGAAAGTTAATCCAGAACCTCACCCAGCCATAGATCAAGATCGGCCTCTTTCTATTTCATCAGGCAACAGCAGAGGAAAAGAGTCAATCACATTGATGTTGCTATCTTGATTCCGGCTGTCATTTTCAGAATTAGAAATGGTGGACACTTATATCAGATTTGGAAAGATCAAGAAAGAAGAGCTTTTCCTTCATCTAAAGTCCCACCAGGTTACTTCAGTCAGGATGGAGGAAGAGAAAAGAGAGCTGTGGAGATTTCCATCCAACATGATTTTTAAATCTTCCCTTATGAAAGCAATAGGGAGAATTCAATGAAGCTGAAGTCAGACTAGTGTGGATTTGACATGGGGAAGTGAGAAGATTCCATGGATCTTAGTGGGTTCTAACTTGCCCTCCTTACAATCTATCTTCAAAATATTCAGAATTTGAAACAAAGAGGTAGCACCACAGATAGCAATAGCACATAGTGCTTTACCGCACTCTCTAAGTGGTTTACAGAGTCAGCATATTGCCCCCAGTAATCTGGATCCTCATTTTACCAACCTCAGAAGGATGGAAGGCTGAGTCAACCTTGAACTGATCAGAATCAAACTCTTAACAGTGAGCAGTGAGTTATCCTGTAATACTGCATTCTAACACTACACTACCACGGTTCAAAGATCATTTTTGTTTTGCTGACCTTAAAGAGCTGAGCTGTTGAGACAGCCCATTTTCACTCCATTCTACACGAATTAACATGGACTTTTTCAAATTAGCTGCCAGAGAATGCTAGTTTTCCCTTTCCTTTCTCATCCCATTTTTCTTTTGTGCCAGGTCTATTGCTTTAGATGCAATTGAAGCCTTTCTGGCTGAATGGGCTTTTAATAAATTCATATCTTAAAATAATAATTTTTAGGCTGTGATCTTACACATGGTATTGTCTGCTGCTGAAATCATAAGAGACATGTTGACACGTATGCAGTGGTGGGATTCAGTCAGTTCGCACCACTTTGGGAGAACCGGTTGTTAACTTTCTGAGCAGTTTGGTGAATTGGTTGTTGGAAGAAATCATTAGGGCAAAGAACCAGTTGTTAAATTATATGAATCCCACCACTGCACATATGTATATTGGATTGCCCAAAATGTTGAAGGCAGGCATATAAATTTAAAAAGGCCTTGATGGCCCAGCAGTTTGAAAGGCAAAGTATTCTCAATTGATTCTTTGCAAATGTTATAGATGGTTCTATGTTATTTAGTGCAAAAAAGGAAAGTAGAAGGTAAATGTACCTCTTGGTTACTTTTTGAAGCATTTCAAAAGAATGGGAATGGCCCTCTGGGACATGTGCTTTCTAAGCCTTTCCTTTCCCTAAAAGTTGCTGTAGCTGCTTCTATTCTGTCTCTCTCTTGATTTCATGTTATACAGCTTTGTGTCACCCCATTTTTGCTCACCTGGTCCCAGGGACCCTCCTGCTTTGTTTTACACTGCCTGTCACTGTAAAGGGGAATTTTATTTCCAGTCATGGTTCTTTTCAATCTCATATCTCATTAGTTGGAAGCACTGAGGGCATCAAATAGAAAGAAGAGATGAATGAACCTTTCACTTCCTGCAGCCGGATGGAAACGATTGATAGAAAACTCTATCTATGAAAAATGAGCAAGTATTGACGAGGTGTTCTGGCCCATTATAAATCCACTTTAGGGTGAAATAATCAACCAGGTTGTACAGCAGTCAGCAAACCATTTGCTTCTACATATATCTTTTGGCTGGAACATTTTCTTTAGCTAGCACATAAACCATATGTAAATAAATAACAAAATGTACAAAGTATTCCTAATAGAACACTGCTAGGTTTTAAGATTCCTAGTCATCTGCATTCTAAGCCAGGTTTCTCAAAACTCTTTAGAGCTAACTAGGCAATAATTAAATTAAGCATAAACATTCCTGTAGGTTCTTTCTTTGCTGTCACATATAAATGCATGCATGATGGTGATATGAAACTCAAAGGGTGAAGCAAAAATGAAATCTAGCAGCCTCTTTCTAATAATAAAGCTAGTCTACTCATCATATTTTATAATGCCCCCAAATGTGCTCTGGAGAATCTCCTAAGCTGTTTGGAATAGAAGGGAAGAGACAAGAAAATATTGATAGGATGGGCAAAAATCCATCTGCATAAGGTCAGATTTCATTCCTATTCTTAGTTATGTTATTGACATCAATAAGATTCTTTTTGAATGAAGGTGGTCTAGCTAATACATGGGGAAAAAATGGGATAAATGATCACCAGAATATTCTGAGTTCAACCATTTGAAACTCAGCAGCTCATACTTTTGCTTTCTTCTAACAGAAAATGAAATTATCTGTTCCTTGTCAATGATAACCACATACTTGATTCCATGTAGTATTACTTAGTAAAATTAAATTCTGCTCCCTCCAAAGTCAAAACAATGAGTTTCCATTGATTGTGTTATATTTATAGCACCTAAGCACCTCCCATCCCTAAAGTGATTCTTTTAAATAATCAAAGGACAAACTTGGTTTTAACAAGCAAATTTGACAATGAATGGAATTGTTCCTTATTAGTGCAACATTCAGCAGAAGTCAGCAATGGATTGGCACTATGCTCTATTTCAAAATGCTTTCCAATGCCTCCAGTCTCTAATCTAGATCCATCTGGAAAAAATGGTATTTTAAGGGTCTCCAGCAGAGATCCATTGGACTTAACATATCATTGACATCCTAGACTTTTCCTATTATAAGCAATCAGAAAGGGCATCTAGAAAAATGCCTTCCTATTACTGCCATCCTAAACATTTCATTCACATGAAACTCATTGATTAGAATTATGAAAACCACAGGAAATAAAGACATCACTTCCCTGTTTATTATCAACTTCATACATTTATCAGAGTATAAAATATATTTCAAGGAATTGGAAATCTTTAGTCTTGAGAAATTCTAAAAGAAAACTTAGACTTGAGAAAGAACGATGGAGCAGGAGGGGGGAATAATACTACTCTTAAAATACTATAACTGAAAGGACGTGACATGGAAAACCTGTTTTCTGTCTTTCCAGAGTGCAGGACACGGAATGCATAACCGAATTAAACTACAAGAACGTAGAGTCTTTCCTAAGAGTAAGAGAAGTTCAACAGGAGAGCCAGTTTTCAAGAAGTGGGTGGTAAATGCCCTTTCACTGGAAGAAAGATGCTAGACCTCTGATGACAAACCTATGGTACGCGTGCCCAAAATGGCATCCAGAGCCATGTTGTCATCCATTCCTCTTCCAGGTTTCTGACACACATGGGCGTGTGACAATCAGCTGGCTTTTTTGTGTGCAGCAGTGCCAGAAACTGGAAGAGCTGGTCTTCTGTTTTCCTGCATGAGCATGCGCACTGGCCAGCTGGTCGTCACGCATGCATGTGCACCAGAAACCCAGAAGACTAGCTGGCCGGAGCACATGCGTGCATCAGAAACTGGAAGTTCATTTTTGGGGGCACACATGCGTCCTGGGCAGCTCCTCTTCCAGATTGCGGCCCTGGCGTGAGCATGCGTGCATGCTCCCTTTTCGGCACTCAGTGCCGAAAAGGTTCAACATCACTGTGCTAGACTATCACATTTTGGAGATATTTTAATTTGAATTCCTGCACTGAGATTGGATTCACCAGCCTAAATGGACACTTTCAACTCTATGAATGTATAAGTTGTGCTGGAATCCTATATCTTTTTCAGCATTCTGTTTCAAAAAGCCTAGAACAGGCAGAAGTACAAGATCATATGTCCCAACTTGCTTACATAACATTAAACCTTATCCTCTCTGAATTTGTCTCCTTGTTTCTAAAGGCTAAATTAAATCACTGCCTAGGGAATTACAGTTCTCTTAATAGCTACTGAGCTGTACTACAAAATTCTCAGCAATATTGCAAAGTATATTAAATACATCTCAAGATTTGTTAGGAAAAGGCACATTCCACTAATTTGGGGGTGTTTATTTATTTGGCTTAAATAAATAGTTGATTCTGCTCTGCCTCTGGGGTTTACAGAGATCCACATTATAGCCTTACTTTCTTTTTTTTTAAATGTGAAACCAACCATTTGAAAGGACATTTTTTCCTATTTCACAGAACTATTTCACAAAACAGAAACTTATTAATATTCTTTCTATACTAAAAGAAGACATTTGAAATTAATATTTCGTAACTATTTAATACAGTGGTTCAGAAACAAAATTTTAGAATTTCAAACATCCAGTGCAAATTTGTGGCACACTGAATTCAGTATATAATTTGTTATTCCCTCCAGGTAAGGCAACAACTAGAAAGAGTTTACATAGGGAGTGAGAGAGAGATTTATATGTGTGTACATTTTCATATGCACAACCAATGTTTATTATGGCCCATTTTTCTTATTAGGATCTGAAAACATCAATAGTACTATACAAATGTATACAGGTGTTAAATTGTATTCTTTTGGATAAAAAGATATCCATCATACTAATTCATCCAAAGAACAAATGTTAATCAATTAATCACATTAAATACAGAATAACAATTGGTTTGTTTCCAAATAAAAGAATAACAGAGCTGGAAGGGAACTTGAAGGTCTTCTAGGCCAACCCCCTGCTCAAGCAGGAGACCCTATACCAGTTATGGCTAACCTTTTTGCCATTGTGTGCCAGGAGCGGGGGGAGCACAGGGAGGGTCCATGTGCCCTCACCCATAATTCTATGTGTCCCACCCCAGCACGCAATGGCCTGTGGGACCAGAAGGCCCATTTTTTGCTCTCCCCAGGCTCCAGAGCCTTTCTAGGAACCTAGGGAGGGCAAAAACAGCCTTCCCCACCCTCCCCAAAGGCCCTCTGGAGGCTGAAAATGGCCCATTTGCCAAGTTCTAGTGGGACCAGAAGGCCTGTTTTTTGCTCTCCCCAGACTCCTAGAAAGGCCCTGGAGCCTGGGGAGAGAGAAAAACAGGCCTTCCCCGCCACTCCTTCTGGAGGCAGGAAACAGCCTGTTTCCCTACTTCTGGTGGGCCCAGAAGGCCCAAAAATCAGCTGGCTGGCACGCGCATGCGCACCAGAGCTGAGCTTGCGTGCCCACCGATATGGCGATACATGCCACCTGTGGCACACATCCCATAGGTTCGCCATCACGGCCCTATACCATTCCAGACAAATGGTTGTGCAATGTCTTCTAAAAAACCTCCAGTGTTGGAAATATGATAGAAATAAAAGAATTGCCTATTGGATCCAGCAAAAGAGCCAAGATAAAAGTTCTAATAGTTAAGGCACCAGGCTAGAAACCAGACTATAATTTCTGGTCCCTCCTAAGGCATGAAAGCCTGTTGGGTTTGGCCTTGGTCGAGTTGGGTGGCTATAGGAAGTGAATACACAAATAAATAAATAACTAAAAATATCTTTAAAAAATAAGACATCTATTCCAATCCTCTGAGGCTAAGTGAATGCATTAGTTAGAGGGTGAGAGCTTCTTTTTTTCCAAAATATCTCCATGAGTCTACACATATTAAATATAAAATTAATGTTTTTACTTAAATACATCCAAAGAAGTTATCCAAAGAAGAGAACAAAATGACAGCATCCTGTGCACAATGTATCAGGCATCAGAGTCTAGAACTCTCTCTACAGTTAGAAGCATTGTAATAGATTTGAAATTACTGTACATCTTTCGATTTTCCTAGCCTGACCGAAGACTGTAAGAAAGATGTCAAATACAGACAAACATGAATGACAGTAAATCTCCAAGCCCAAATGCCAAGCACTTCTAGTTCTGGGTAAGATTCCTCCCTTAATTCTGAGAGCTTTGCAGCTCCTTTCCAACCAATGATCATAGCAAGAGGGACATTAGGTCCTACAGTCTACTCTATAACTAGTTGGAAAGGCTGTCCCCTGAACTTTGTCCTCCACCCAGAGTTATCTTGAGGCAAGATGGGCAGCCAATACATTTTATAAACAAATAAACAAACAAACAAACAAAGAAACAAACAAACAAGGCATTCTAGCCTAGCTCAAAATATCAAGTGGTCTGGAAACTATTATTCTATGTACGTATTTGTCCCTGCAACATTTCTTTGGATTTGAACTCCCCAAACTGCTTCAACATGCATAGGAATGTGCATGTAATACCCATTAGTTTCACTTTTCCCCCCCACTATTTTTCTACTTGCATTTTTACGTGCTTTCGAACTGCTAGGTTGTCAGTAACAGAAGCTCACTCTGTTACTCGGCGCTAAGGATTTGAACCGCTGAACTGCCAACCTTCTGATTGACAAGCTCAGTGTCTTAGCCACTGAGCCACCATGTCCCATTGTATAGCATACAACATAATAAAACTCACACCCTATGTGTTTGGAAGAATCTTTTGGGAATCAAATCCAAAGCATTGCATAACCTGTCTATACATACATTTCCTGTGTTGATTCCATACAATGATTCCGGATTGCCATTATTTTCATCAATTACAGTGTTATGGCTCTGTTAAAAATCATCTTCTGACAAGGATTACAGTATGAATAAGTATTCAGCAGCTGCGATTCAGAAACTGCTGGAACAGTCAGAAACACTAATTACCAATTGTGTCAAATGCATTTCTTACAAAGCTGAAGGTTTTAAAATCTGAGAAAGTAGCAATTCTGATTAGCATTTAAAGAGAATCTTCAAAAGGGCATTTAGAAATATTAATTATTCAATTGGCCTTAACAGCCCATTAGCTGTGCAGATTCTTATCAAAGGAAATTTAAAGAACTTGGTTTTTAACCCAATGAATACTGTAGTACCAATCGACCACTTGAAGTTATATGACCCAAGGAAGAAATCAGATATTAATACAAGATAAAAAAAATAAGTGAAGAGAAGCTCATGTTAAATTGATATGCTAAAAATTTCTGATACTTTAAGATTGCTAGGCTTGGGTGGGGGAGAGCCCTCTTTTTTAAAGTGCCAGGATATTACCACCACATGGGAATCTGGGTTTCCTATACACCCCAGATCTCTCATGAAACAGATGATACTACCTACTACATCTGAATGGATGGACTCAGTGGTAATGGAAACACCATTGAAAGACCTGAAAAACCAAGTTAGGGACTGTTCATCATCATGGAGAAAATCTCTCTACATAGTCACTAAGAGTCAACATCAACTTGCTGGCAAATAATCAATAATTTGTATCTTCAGACCATATAGTCTGATTTACTATTTAATTCTATTATTCTGCTGCATAAAAGTTAGGTCTGACAAATTGTTGATAGGAGAAGGCGGCCTTTCAATGGCTATGTCTTATCTTGGAGAAGCTCACTTGATATCCACTGTGGCAACATTTAAACAGAAAAGGACAACAAAAATGATTAGAGGGCTGGAGACTAAAATATATGAAGAATGGCTGCAGGAATTGGGTATGTCTAGTCTGGTGAAAAGAAGGACTAGAAGTGACATGATAGTTTCAATATTTGAAGGGCTGTTGCAAAGAAGGGTGGGTGTCAACATATTTTCCAAAGCACCAGAAAACAATGTATGGAAAGTAAGCGAAGAGAGAAGCAACCTAGAACTAAGGAGGAATTTTCTAACAGTGAGAACAATTAAACAGTGAAATTTCTTGCCTTCAGAAGTTGTGGGTTCTTCATCACTGGAAGTTTTTAAGAAGAGACTGGACAGCCACTTGTCTAAAACCAGTTCTCTGTGACTGGGAGATGGGCCCTCCCACCTGCCCCTGCTTTATTCTTCTTTATTTCTCAGTTTTTAGCCCAGCTGATAGGCGTGGCAGAGTGGATTGCCACACCTCAGCTGGGCAGAAACCTAACATGCTTGCACAGAGCAAGCAAACTGAGCATGCACGTGGCGATCACATGCAAAGCGCGTGCACAAAGAGAACTGGTGGTAACACCAGTTGGAACCCACCACTGCCTCCAAGGTCTCCTCCATCTCTGTTATTCTGCTGAAGATTTTCCTACTCAAATACATACACAAATAAGCCGATAAATGTTGCTAGGAATTAAGTGAATCAATTTCTTGCTTTGGTGTGTGAGTTCTATATGTCAGTCCCTTTAAAATATTCAGTAGCTACAATTAAGAGCTATACCAAGCGGAAACGCTTAATGAGGAATGGTGTGTATTCTCTATGCTGGGGATTACAGGACTCCAGTTTAATTAAGCTTAAATAAATGAAGCTGACTCTAAGGTTCTGAGCTTTTTTGTTATATGTGCACTGAATGTTTATACTATAAGCTAGCACTTGGCAGTATCACTTGAAATTTAGTTTATCATTTAAAAAAAAACGTAAGAACAGAGCTATATAGTTTCTGTATTCACATAATAACAGAACACTGCTAGAACTTTTGTCTCCCTGCCACCACAGTTCAAACTAACTAAATCAACTGCAGCTCATTATTCTATCACTGCTGGAAGTTATTCCTGTTACTTTCTACAGTTTTACTTGAATACTTGAGCACAAATGATTCAGGGGCATAAAGGTGTCTATTACTGACCTTCTTCTGCAAGTAGTACAAGAGAATATCTTTTTGAAAAGCCAAATTCTTCATTCTCCCTTGGTGTTATTAAATAATATAGGATAGCAAGTATTCTTTCTTGCAGTTGAGGAGCCTGAGTGGCATAGCAGGCTAATGCAGGCTAATTCTACTGTTAAAGGTAGCAATTAGGATCCAGCTGCCTGC
>JANHZT010002249.1:14180-24785 GCA_032468215.1 Stegonotus admiraltiensis | reverse complement strand
CTGCAGGCAAGTTGTTCCACTGATTAATTGTTCTAACTGTCAGGAAATTTCTCCTTAGTTCTAAATTGCTTCTCTCCCTGATTAGTTTCCACCCATTGCTTCTTGCCTAGCCTCAGGTGCTTTGGAGAATAGCTTGACTCCCTCTTCTTTGGGGCAGCCCCTGATATATTGGAACACTGCTATCATCTCTCCCCTAGTCCTTCTTTTCATCAAACTAGACCTACCCAGTTCCTGCATAAAAGGAAACATCTACTCACTCTGAAAACATATAAGGCGTTGACCTGCAACATCTCAACTTCGGAATAGTTGGTGGGTGCCCTCACGGAAGACCATTCCTTCGAACCGGCTCTGCTGTATTCCACCTACCAGGACGGAAAAACAGGGACAACCATCTCCTTGCTAAAGTCACCTTTCAGCAGGCTTTCAGATCTTTAAGATCCTGCCGTGACCTCCAATGAAAGGTGTGAATCTCCAAATTCGACCTCAGATCTTTGTGGAGAGAAACTGCAATTGAGTACGATCACCGGAGGGGAAAATGGCGCCCCTGTCCAATGCCTGTTAAAATCAATTCTCCCTCATCGGAGACAGCGTTACCTCCAGGTACACACTGAGATACTTACAACGTATTCTCTGATGAGACCATGGGCGTTTGCCGGAGGCGCCCACTGGCAAACCACGATGCCTTCAGCTTCTTTCTTCAGCTGCAGTTGAAGATGGCGGGGGGGATCTGGAACTGGAGAGAGAGAAAAAGAGATGGAGGGATGGAGGAAGGAAGGTGGGTAGATAAGTGGTCCTGGGACTGATCCATCCCAGATTTCTGTGTCTCTTAGTGGCCAACCAGATGCATGGAATATAGGAGCTTGGAGAACAGAGCAACTGATTTCTTGCCCTGGTGGTACCCAGCCCTAGTGTGTCTAATCTCCTGTGTTTGGGGTCTTGTTTGTAGACCCCCCACCTCAAAAGTTATCAACACTGCCAGCCATTAAGAGCACATTCTTCCATGCATCCTTCTTTGGTGAAAAGGACAAGGGCATCCTGGAGTCAAGTACGGCTCTCCAACTAAACGACCTCCTTGGAGCTACTCCTTGCAGCTGTGGAAATTAAGACAATTCCGCCACCCTTTGTACGTAATGCTACAACCACATGCCCATCAGATGAAGAAGGTAGAAAGAAATGGGATTCATAACCTCGAGAAGGTTGAAAGGGCCTCCTTCTGCATCTTTCCAGAATGCAGAAGAACATGGAACAGTGATCTTGAGGGACACATTTTGCTTGAAAATTAGAAAGAAATTCCCAACAGGAAGAGTGGTTTGGATGGATGGAATGTCCCAGAAAGGGTTGGGGGCTTCTATGTGGTTAGAGAACCTTGATCAACATCTATAAGGTAAGTGTCTGACACAGGGGTGAAATTCAAAATGTTTCTCTACCGGTTCTGTGAGTGTAGCTTGGTGGGCATGGCAGGGGAAGGATACTGCAAAATCTCCATTCCCACCCCACTCTGGGGCCAGCCAGAGGTGGTATTTGCCGGTTCTCTGAACTACTCAAAATTTCCGCTACCATTTCTCCGAACTACTCAAAATTTCCGCTACTGGTTCTCCGAACTGCTCAAAATTTCCGCTACTGGTTCTCTGAACTGCTCAAAATTTCTGCTACCAGTTCGCCAGAACCTGCTGGATTTCACCCCTGGTCTGACAGTAAAGTCATTTGGGGACCTCACCATTTCCTGCCCTGATCATCTATCATTTGGATTTGGGTTTGGCTAGTCTAGAAAAAAGAAGGACTAGGGAGGACATGAAATCAGTATTCCAGTATTTGAGAGGCTGCCACAAAGAGGAGGGAGTCAATTTATTTTCCAAAGCACCAGAAGGCAGGACAAGAAGAAATGGATGGAAACTAATCAAGGAGAGAAGCAACCTGGGATTAAGGAGAAACTTCCTAACAGCGAGAACAATTAACCAGTGGAACAACTTGCCTCCAGACATTGTGGGTGCTTCGTCAGTGGAGGTTTCTAAGAAGAGACTGGACAGTCACTTGTCTGAAATGGTATAGGATCTCCTGCTTGAGCAGGGGGCTGGACTAGAAGACCTCCAAGGTCCCTTCCGGCACTATACTGATTCTGATTCATTTAGAGGTCACTGAAAGGTGCAAGAGACCTTCTCCTCTGCAACTAAGTACTTGGGTCCCAGGCAATGTGAGTTTTTACCCCACCGTTACCCCACGCAGGCTGTGAAGAAATGGACTGGCTTACGTCCTTCTGGAGTCCGTAAGACTATGAAATCATTGGTGTTGTACACTTTGCTCAAGCACTGGACCTGGACCTTGACTTGATAGGTGCAATCCGGCTTCAGTACTTTCAAGATGGTGTTCGTCTTGCTACTGTGCGTTTCCACGGATTTCCACATGCTTTCTCCCACCATCCTAGAGTGGGCAAAAACCACAACATCACCGCGGTGGAGGGTGGACGGGACAGGCGGTTTTGAAGCTGTTCCATGCACGCGTTCACCATTTTGTCTTGATGCTGCTAGAAATAGATTTAATTCCATCCATGTTTGGGTTCATGCACGCTAAGCATTAATAGGGTTAGACCAGGGGTCAGCAACCTGCGGCTCCGGAGCAGCATGTGGTTCTTTGGGCCCTCTGCTGGGGCTCCCTGTCAGGAGCCCCTTGCCCTCCCCTCCCAGTCACTCCTCGCCTGGCCTGAGAAGGTAAGGACGATGGTGGGGTATGGAGAAGCAGCTGAGGCAGAGACATAGAGATACAGAGAGAGGGAGGGAGAGATGTCAAAAGGTTTTTGTGGTTCCCCGTGTTTTTTAACAACTGGTTCTCTGCCCTAATGACCAGCTGGGTAGGTGTGCCGAGGGGGGGTGTCATGTGACTGATTGAAGTGTGTGATGTTGAGTTGGCCACGCCCACCCAGGTTTTGTGGCTCCCGGTGTTTTCTTTTCTGTGGGAAACGGGTCCAAATGGCTCTTTTGAGTGTTTAAAGTTGCAGACCCCTGGACTAGACGTACCCAACTCCTGCTACACCTGATACTACGGATATACTTACAGATAAATACATCTGAAAATACCTAACTAATTACATGAGAAATGCTTCCACAGCAATTAAAGAGGTTAGCTGTCCTATCTGAACTTCTGAAGCGGTGGCATTTTGATTTCATCCGTACAAACCACATACCTTCTCTTTAATAAAAACTGGTGTTTTGGAAGCTGCAAGGAGAAATCTTAAATGTTGGGTTGCGAAGGTTTGTGCTTCGTTATTACTGAACCAGACGCATAGGGGAACACTTCCAAAGAGAAGCTAAGCCATATTATTGTTCATCTCTCATCTCTACAGAGCGATTAAGTAATTTAGAGCATCAGTATTTACAGGGAAAAATGAATCAGCAACCTAATTTGAACTCTGAAATACCAATGGTTTAATTTCCTTGGCCCTATATATTTTTCCTATTTTAATATGAGGTTTATGGCAAAAAACTGAAACATTCACTGCAAGAAAACCAAACTCTGGTTAAATAAAAAGGACAAAAATCAGGAAACACATAAGGACTCTTAAGTAGGCTTAGAAAATTCTTTCTAAACAGGGTATGTCCCAATTTGCTAGTTTTTCCTCCTACGCAACCCAGCCTCCTGACTAATGTCTGCTCTGCAGAACATCTTGGTTACTAGAGGTTACAAGCTAGAAGCACCAGAAATGGCTTTGTAAAACAGAACACAGGAAGAATGGTGAAGACTATACTGGTGTGTTTGAAACTAGAAATACCGGTAGTTCTTGACTTATGACCACAATTTAGCCCAACATTTCTGCTGCTAAGCAAGACCATTGTTAGGTGAATGTTGTCCCATTTTACATCCCACAGTTGTTAAATCATTGCAGTTATTAAGTTAGTAACATGGTGGAACTGTTAAAAATATGAGCCTCTGAATTTTAACCACGTAACCATGAGGATGCTGCAACTGTTGTATGAAAGATGAGTCATACTTAAGTCACTTTTTCAGTGCCCCTTGTAACTTCGAGCGGACACTAAACAAAGTCAAGGATTACCTGTGCAAGTCTAGGAAGTGAAAATCCAGCTACGTTAGGTAAATTCATAAGAACAATCATGAGGTATCTCATTCCTAAATCATTTAGGACATTGGAGACTTTGTTAGGCAAACCAAGCTGGATCATAGATCCTTCTGAAATGGTTTATTTTGAACTGTGTCTGAGATGTTTTGAGCAATCCATAACTGATCCAACTTGGAACTGACCCATTACAAGGGTGGGATCATAAAACATGCCCAGAACAATGGGAACAGCCCCACTAAATTTCTACTAAATGACTTCTCTTCCAAAATACGGCTTTTTAAATGCTATTCCTTTAACTCCAGAGCAATATTTCCCCAATTATGGATCTGCGCTTAACGGTTGATGTCAGAACGTCATTGTTGGTTCCTTTCAGTTGGACAGTGAACAAGGAGATACAGTCAATGATCTGAAGGTATTAGCCAAGCTGGATGGGTGATAATAATAATAATCACCATAATAAGGCAGTTGTATTAACAATGAAGGATTTATCATATTAAAAGGAAGGCTTCTGCTATGATACAGTAGCGGCCAAAATTGTGGAAACCTTTTGGGAAAAGTTTATTTTTGAGGTTTGATGGCTAATAACCAGTGGTGAAATGCAGCCGGTTCTATCTGGCTCAGGCGAACCGGTCATGCCAGTGGCGGGAGTCTCCGCCCACCCACCTGGAAATCATCACATCCCATTTTTGACACTCTGCACATGCGCAGAGGTGTCATGCACAAGCGAAGCGAGCGCACATGTTCCCATTTGCAAACCAGTAGCGAAGGTAAGTGGATTTCACCCCTGCTAATAACACCACTTTCTTTTGGAGTACTACCATAAAATTATATATCAATGGAAAGATAATTGAATCAAGAATGTAACGCGACCAAGTTTGTTCAATTATCTGTATTCGACGAAAAGTTATAGCCAATTAACCAAAAAAAGGAAGCAGAACTTGCTTAGGTTGGTATCAGGTAGCTTTCCTTCATCTGATTGTAGCCAATGAGCATCAGTGTTTAGAGAGCCATTCAGGTGTCATCTTGTTTTGGCAATGAGCCCATCAGATCACAGTAGGTTTCAGTTATTGATATCATGTATTGAAGCTGAGAGGAGGGCATTTGTCAGTGTGTTATGTGATCACCGTCAAGTTGGTTGTGTTTTTTTGTGTTCTTTCATTTAGTGAACTTTGTAAAACATAATAAAATTAAAGTAATGGTGCTAAGAGTTGACTGGTTGCCCAGAAAGCGATGTAAAATAGTATTATTAAGTGAACAAGGCTACAGTTATAAAGAAATTAGAAGAAAAAATGGTGGGAACTTAACCAAAGGTGGCATTTCTAAGTTGTTGAAGTGGTATAGGGAGACTCAGTCACTACAAAACCACACTGATAGGTAGGAAAAGGTGCACAACAGCAAGTGATGGTAGAAGAATTAAGAGACTGTGCCTATGTGACAGAAGAAAATCATCTGGGTGTATACAAGATGAAGTGGTGCAACGCAACATGAAGTTGAGTACAAGAACTGTTCGGCACAGACTGCAGAAATTTGGCCTAAAATTCCACGAAAAAAAGCTACTTTTATCTCTCAAACCAAGGTTGAAAAGCATTACATTCTTGATTAAATTATCTTTCCACTGATATATAATTTTATGGTACTACTCCCCAAAAAAGTGGTGTTATTAGCCATCAAACCTCAAAAATACACTTTTCCTAAAAGGTTTCCACCATTTTGGCCACTATGGTATGATGTTCCTTTGAATGACAATTAGATTCATGTTCACATGGTACTATTGGTTATCTCACTCCATTAATGTTTCAGTACACATCTAAATAGAGGTGTGAATTTGAGAACAAATTCAAAATTCCTGTCCTTAAGTCTAAATATAAAGGTTGCAACAGCAACCAGAGAAAACAGTCAAAATCCATAATACGGCAGAATAATTTTTCTGATGCTACCACCTCTTCCTTTGAAAGTATCTGCAACATCAAGACAAACAACAAGAGATGTACCACAATGCTCCATCTGCCATCATTTTGGTCTTGATCACAGCCCGACGATACCTCTGAGAGGCAACATGGTGTAGTGGTTAAAGCAGTGTTTCTCAACCATGACAATTTGAAGTTGTGTGGACTTCAACTCCCAGAATTCCCCAGCTAACACAGTCCAAATTCTGGGAGTTGAAGCCCATCCATGCTGGCTGGGGAATTCTAGGAGTTGGTCTGTGCCAGTTGGGGAGTTTTGGGAATTGAAGTCCAATGCATGCTGGCTGGGGAATTCTGGGATTTGAAGTTCACACATCTTCAGGTTATCAAGACTGAGAACCAGTGGGTTAAAGTGATGGAGCAGAATAGAGAAAACCAAGGTTCAAATCCATCCTCAGTTATGGAAATTCCCAGAAGGCAATCAGTCCACTCTTATCTTCTTCGATTGTACAAAAACAAAACAAAAACAAACAAAAACAAATATCCCCCAGAATCCTGTTTATGTTGCTTTGACTCTCAGGTGAAATACAAATCTAGCAAGTCTCGTATAGGAATAGGAAAGTTGAGATACGATTACAACTCCACAGGCCATTAATTGCTCCTCTGAGGGCCAGAGGATTCCAAAAAGAAAATCTCAGCTCCGTTTCATATCCAAGAAACAATTTGTCCTGCAAAGGAACAAACAACTTCAGCATGTCCCTGACGCAAGTTAGAAGGAGTTGCATTCTGTGTCATTTTTCAAGTCTAACATGCAAGTTTCAAGTTCCGTCAGCCTCCCAATCCTGGTCTCCGGTGGCCGGCTCCAATCGCTGGAGTTAGAAAGCACTTCTTTTCACCATTTATGAACGTGGCACAGTTGTGGGTTTTTCTGTCTACTGAAAATTAAAGCACGTTCGTTCGGGAAATGGGAAATCCTGAGACTTCAGGACTATATGGAGGACGAAGGGCATAATAGGGTCTTTCAACAGAACAGAAGTGCTTTCAACTTCCAAATGAAATCCCGGAAGATCTGCACAAGTTCCTCAGAAAAATCACAGCTCTTACCAGCAATTTTTTTTTGTTTGCTTTGCTTTTCCATATTTTTCCCCAAAACTCATCCAATCCTGATTGGATGCAAAGTGGGAAGATGCATGGTATTCAACTTCCAGAATTTTTCAGCCAGCAAGCCCGGGCTTCAACTCCCAGAATTCCCCATTCAGCATAGATAGGTTTAAATTCCCAGAATTCCCGAGCTGGCATGCTCAACAGGCCTCAACTCCCACAATTCCTCAGCCGATATGCACAGGCCTCAACTCCCAGTATTCACAAGTACATGTACAGGTCTCCCAGAATTCCCCAGCTGGCGCACAAGGGTTTTAACTTCCAAAATTCCACAACTGGCATGCAGGAATATCAACTCCCAGAATCCCAAAGCCATGGAATTTTGTGATCCAAATTTGTATGCTTGCCAGGTGGAATGTATTTCTGACATTTGTAGCAATCCAGGGTGATGTGATCACCGTTGTTGGCCTTCCGAGTCAAACTCCAACAAGTAATGACAGTGGAGGAAGCTGAGTTTGTTTAATGACTGTGTGATTCACTTAGCAACTGCAGTGAGTTGTGTAACAATCGTGGCAAAAAAAAGATGTAAAATCAGGTGCGACTTACGCCCATCCTTAGCAATGTATGCCTTTGGGGAAGTGCAAAAGAAATACCCTATTCAAATTCAAGGTTTTTTGTTTGTTTGTTTTTTTAAAAAAAGAAAGCAAATCCCAACATATCAAGAACATCTCTTTGTCCCCTGCTGAAAGAGCTGGTAACTCAAGATGCAATGCATGCAATCCAGACAGTTTATCCTGAAGAAATCCCAAGATTGTGAAGTTGAAAAACATTCTGGAATAAGGCAATGCTTGGAATACTGCATGGAAATGCCCGCGAGTTCACCCAAAGATTTTGGCTCGCCAGAAAAAGAAAAGGCAGCAATCGTAAGCTGAAATAGGCAGCTAATTATTTCCAGCGTCCAAAATGGTCTAGTTTCACCTCATCTGCACATCAACCAGATTCATGCATTATTCATTTTGCTGGACCAAGGCACGGTTCTGAATTATGGTTGTTCTTTTCTGGGCGTCAGAAAAGCCCAGAGGTTGCCAAGGGCCCATCTTGAGTCCAACATCCTGTGTGACACAGCAGGTGATCCGAGGCGTTGATGAACTTTCCAGTAGCAAGCTGTGAAACATTTACATTTATTGTTATTATTAAATGAATGTGCTGCGCATCTTGTCCAGAGATGACTCTTGGTTAGACGATAACGCCATAGTTATATTATGGTTGCCTCTTCTCTATGTTTTTTTCCAATTCTGTGATATCTTTTTTTCCCCCCTCACATGCAGTGAACCCAGCTGTTTACAAACGTCCTTATTTGTTCTAACGGTTGATTGATATAAAGCCACGACCAATTACATGGTTCATTTAGTGACCGTTCAAAGTTACAACGGCACTGAAAAAGTGACTTATGACCGTTTTTCACGCATACGACCGTTGCAGCATCCCCATGGTCGTGTGATCAAAATTCAGATGCTTGGCAACTGGCTCATATTTATGGGGGGAGGGGGGTGTTGCAATGACCCGGGGTTGTGTGATCCCTTCTTGCGACCTTCCGACAAGCAAAGTCAATGGGGAAGCTAGATTGTTACTAACTTAACATCTGCAAATCATTCATTTTAAAACTGAGGCAAGCAAGTTCATAAAAATCAGACAAAACTCACTTAACGAAGGTCTCGCTTTCGGCTCAATTGTGATCGTAATTCGACGACTAGGTGTAACTCCTATGATTTTTATTTTCCAATTCTTCCCAGAGGCTTTTTAGCAACTTCTAAAGGTTGTTTTATTAACAGCATACACAGGTTTCGTATTTGCATTCAAATGGTATTTTCCTGCCAAGTTCTCTTTCCTGATCACCTTGTAAACAAAGCAATGCTGACCTTTCCATTTAGCTACCTTCTTATTAAAGCCAACAAGTCCATAAACCATGGTTTCTTTAATGACGGTTAATGCAGAAGGTAGGATGGCCTAATTTACCTATTCCATGAAACTGAAATGAACTCGCCCTTCCGGTGTTGTATCTCTAGCACTGTTGAACTTGATATACACTTTGACCTGGAAACTTATTTATCCCAGATAGCTGCCCCAATTGAGTATAAAAAAGAAAAAATGGTGCTTGTTCAGAGTTATTATTCCCACTCCAGCATCAAGCTCAAAGGTTGAAACTGAGCCCTCAAATCCATCATTATGATAACAGGGAGGAGGGGAACCCCCTAAATATTACTGCTAAGTTATTTTCTTTTCTTTCATCATCCAGGGAATTGTTTTCTGAGCATTGCAAAGCCACAAGGTAAAGCAGAAGTTTTTGGGTTTTTTTTTTTTAAATCACTCTATCCAATGAAAAAATAGTAAGTCCAGTAAAATATTTTTCTTGGCACAGGCAGATTTTCAAGAAATGCCAGTTCTTAATTTTTCCTGTGCAGATTTGTTCCCCTAAATCTCAGCAGCCACGGTCACCTATGTAAAACAGTCTCTCTCTCTCTCTCTCTCTGTGTGTGTGTGTGTGTGTGTATTTACGTCATGAATAAAAACTGCTAGGGCAGTCCGCAAAGTGCTATATTGGAGACGGTGGCCTGAAACAGCTGGAATTAGTTGGTTTTTTTGGGAGAGGGATGTTCAATTTATTCGCTCGCTCTTCCAAAACAGGAAGAGCTACCTGAGCCTTAAAGAACTACCTGAGCCTTAAATAAAAATAAAAGCAAATTCTCCATGCAAAAACTCTGTTGCTGTCAACATCTATCTTTTTTGCAGGGCCCAAAATCTCACTTGCCAACTTTTTAACTCTTTGCCCCCGAGATATTATTTAAAGGCCTCACTTATTTTACCTTTCCTCCCAACCCCTTCCATTCCCTTTACAAAACCAGCAGTTGATTATTTGGACAGGAGGAAGAAAGGGAGGGGGAATAATAAATCAAGGAAAGTTTGTTTTTTCTTCCCAAGGACTGGCAGCGTGAGGAAAAAATGACAAGGCGATTCGCCAACATGTCCATCCACCCCAGCGATTTCTGATTCCTGCGCTCTACGCTCTGCTGGTTGGCTATCGTAACAACATCCTTTAACACACCGGTTCACACGACTCGAATGGGGAAAGCTAAGCTTAACCCCCCACCCCCACCCCTCGGCCGGTCTTGTGAATGCATGCAAGAGTCACGAATGATGGGCAAGAAGCACTGAACGGTGGAACCACAGTGCAAAACCTGCGCGCTGAATAATCAAAGCAACAAAACGAAAACAGGAGGGAGAAAAGAGATCGCGCGATCCGACTTGGAGCGGAGTAGGCATTTCCCAGGATTAAGCCTGAAACTCCCATCAAAGCCACCGATCCATCACGGCTTACCTTTCTTTCTTGCGGCGACAAAAAAACACCCAAGTTCACCCTTTCGCTCCGTCAGCGACTCCGTGTCCCGTAGCCAAACACTCGGGATGGGGGATGATGGGGGGGGCGCAGAATCAATCAACAAGGCCCCCCTCCCCTGGCAGAGGAAAGTGGGG
>JANHZT010002248.1:196788-207017 GCA_032468215.1 Stegonotus admiraltiensis | reverse complement strand
TTGGTTTGTTGTGTGGATGTTTGGGTGGTTTGGGGTGGGGAATTGTGGTGGGTGGGAGTGTGTTTGGGGATTGTTATGTACGTTGGACCTGGTTTCTGGGTGTTAAGTGAATTTTGTTGTATGGGTATACTGTGAATACATGTACAATGACAATAAAGTTTTTATTATTACTATTTGGCAAGGAACATTGGAGAACTCCAACAGAAAACAATCTACCACCACAACTGGATTTCTTTTCTTCCTTTCCCATGCATCTCATTCCTTTCCCCCCACCACCAACCAATCAGTTCCTTCCCTCCCATCTACTCCCAAAAGTCCTTCAACTCACTTTGGCTGAGTTTGATAATAACAATAGCACTTAGACTTATATACCACTTCACAGTGCTTTTACAGCCCTCTCTAAGTGGTTTACAGAGTCAGCCCCCAACAATCTGGGCCCTCATTTTACCCACCTCAGAAGGATGGAAGACTGAGTCAACCTTGAGCCTGGTGAGATTCAAATTGCCAAACTGTAGGCAGCCGGCAGGCAGCAGAAATAGCCTGCAATACTGCATTCTAACCACTGCGTCACCATGTTGTTATCTCCGCGATAACATGGAAGAAGAGGGCTATAGAACAGTGGAGAATACAGGTAGTTGTTGACTTACAACAGTTTGTTTAGTGACCATTCAATGTTACAATAGCACTGAAAAATGTGACTTATGACAATTTCTCATAGTTACAACCTTTGATTATGTAATCAAAATTCAGATGCTGGGCAACTGACTCATACTTATGACTGTTGCTGTGTCCCAAGGTCATGCAATCACCTCTTGCAACCTTCTGACAAGCAAAGTCAACAAGAAAGCCAGATTCACCTAACAACCAAGTTACTAACTTATCAACTGCAGTGATTCACTTAACAAGTGTGGCAAGAAAAGTTGTAAAATGGGGCAAAACACACTTAACAAATGTCTCACTTAACAACAGAAATGTTGGACTCAGTTGCAGTTGCAAGTTGAAGACTACCTGTATTTTTCATCTTTATTACCCTGAGCAGTTATCAAAATTGATTTGAAACATCAACATTTGATAACTTAACATATTAAATAAATGCATATTAAATGAATAAACACTGAATTAATTGACAGGTACCTGTTCATATCTGACAAGCCTTTATCTAAAGAAAAAAGCGATGCCAATCTCTTATACTGTGTTGTTTTACAAGTCTGTTTGGTAAAGACCCACAACAGACACAAGGACCTTCTGTGGTGCTGTGGTTCACCATCTTCACCGAAGCCTCCGTCTTGTTGCTCTTTGGGGGAAAAAGAGACACGGAATGATCTGATCCAGCAAGATTTTTTTTTAATACTCTATTATTAACTCAAATCCCCAGGCAATAGTCATTTTGATATCTTAATTGCATCAAACTGGGAAATAATAAAAAAAAGCTGCTTAGCAGTTGACTAGGGTAACTTTTAACCACATTATGCAAAGGGTTGACTATGAAGGTCTCACTGTAATTCACCTAGATAGCTTAAAAATCAGATTCCGTGGCAATTGATTTGAAGACATGTGCAATATGGACATCTAGGCAAACGGTCTTAATCTGTGGCTATCCTCTTGCTTTACCCTTTCAGCACGATTAAGGTAATATTTAGAAATGCTTTGAAAGAGCTTGATGCTGCATAAATGAGAACTAATGTTACTCATTAAATCTGATTTGTTTCACCTGAGGGGCACGGTGTAGCTCACATTTGCACCGTCCTGACATACTGGTAATTTAAGGCGTGGGAATAAAATATTCTTCTTGATCTGTCCTTATTCATCCAGAGGCTTTCTGCCTGCTGCTCTTTTCTATTACAGACACACACGAATAAGCACACAAAGAGAGAGAGAAGGAGAGAGGGAGAGAGAGAGAGCTCTTGATTTTCTTTTAATTTAGTGAAGATCTTAGAGATTTTCAAGCCTTCTCCTGGTCTGAAATTTACACTGAAAACGCTTCCTTGTGTAATGAATAAGGGCTTATCTCCCTGACCTTGTGATTCTTTCCAACCAACAACAGGCTTTTGCTCCTTTGTCCTTTCTGATTGTATCTCATCAAGAAAGCTTCTATTCCCTTAAACCTGTTATCACTCGAAGTCTTTTGGATTAATCCCATTTCCCTGGCGGTATAGGGTGGTGGTTCTTTTTTTTTTCTCCCTACTTCTTTCAAGATTGTGGAGAGGGGAATCCTTAATTTAAAAATAATTTGGCACTAAAGCCTCACTTGAAATAGTCTGTTATTTTTTCTTCTTTAACCATCAAGGGATTAAGCAAGTTTTACAGTGAAAGAAACCGAGCAAGCAGGTAATGAAGGCCTGGTGTTTTAAAATGAAGTGTAAAATAGTCTAATCAAAATTGCCAGAATCATGGGACCACATCCCAGTGTTCCTAGGCAGTGGTATCAGATATGCAGAAACGGGCAGAGGTTAGGGCAAGGGGGGTCAAACTCAAGGATCCGGCCTGCGGGGTGCTTAGATCTGGCACATGGGGCTGCCCACAGTGAAGGACTGGCCCGCGGTGCCTCTACCAGCAAAAACAGAGGTTGGGAGACTCATATGCGGCCCTCTCAAGCTCTGTTTTCACTGGCAGAGGGCTGCAGGAGGCTGTCGCAGCTGAAAACCCAGGCCGCCACAGGTGCCCTCAAACAAGTGATGTTGAGCTGGCCATGCCCACCCCAGCCGCCACCCCCCACCCCCCACAAGATCAAACACAACTCTGATGCAGTCCTCAATGAACATGAGTTTGACACCCCTGGGTTAGGAGTACATACATTAAAAATACTTGATCGTATCAACAAATGTTCCCAAAGCAAAAGAGGTTACATGTCCCATTTGTCATTTCCCCCAGACCTTATAAATATATAATTCTTGACTCAGCCACAGAGAGCCTCTTGCAAAAATCAATTATTTGAACAAATGGCTTTGCTGCCCTCTTTTTCAAATTGTGAGCCTGTGGTTTCTGTTATTACTGTTCCTCGCATAGGACAACCGTTTGCATACGTTTTGCATAATTCAAACTAATATCGGTAAGCAACGTCAAAAAATTAAAAGGATGGAAACATTACCCTATAGCAACGTTTTAATGAAATCAGTATTTAAAACTGATTTTTAAAACCGGGATGGGGAAATCTCCAAAATTTGTTACTCTCTCATCCCAAAGGGTTTTTCAAGAGACAACTGGATTTGTTAGTCTCTCAGAGCTGTGGTGGCACAGTGGTTAGAGTGCAGTACTGCAGGCTACTTCTGCTGACTGCCAGCTGCCTGCAATTTCAAATCTCACCAGGCTCAAGGTTGACTCAGCCTTCCATCCTTCTGAGGTGGGTAAAATGAGGACCCAGATTGTTGGGGGCAATAGGCTGACTCTGTAAACTGCTTAGAGAGGGATGTAAAGCACTGTGAAGTGGTATATAAGTCTAAGTACTATTGCTATTTTAATCAGGGTAGGCCACAAGTCCAATTCTTAGACATCATCTGGATCTGAACACACCCAACCCAGTAAGGGGCTGGGAGAGAAGCTCTGTTAATGATCCCTCCTCTGAAGAATTTCCATCTGTAAAGGCCACTTCTCAACGGGGTACCTCTCTTGTAGAGCCATCTCCTCCTTACTAAATCCCCACCCAGGAAATTTTTATTCTGGAAAAGAGCATTTATGATATACAGGTAGTTCTCAACTTACAACAGTTCATTTAGTGACCATTCAAAGTTGCAACAGAACTGAAAAATAGTGACTTAAGACCGTTTTTCACTCTTTCGATCTTTGCAGCATCTCCATGATCACATGATCAAAATTCAAACAACTGACTTATCATATTTATAATGGTTGTAACGTCTCCGGGATCATGTAATCACTTTTCGTGTCCTTCTAACAAGCAAAGTCAAGGAGGAAGCCAGATTTACTTAACAATCGTGTTACTAACTTAACAATTGCAATGATTCGCATAACAACTGTGGCATGAAAGGTCATAAAATGAGGGAAAACTCACATAACAACTGTTTCACTTAACAACAAAAATTTGGGGCTCAATTGTGGTCATAAGTTGAGGACTAGCTGTCCTACATTTTCTTTTATGATCTACCTCTGCTGATTCATGCTACTGTAATACATTTTAATTCTCATTTCTTATGTTTTTAATTCTATTTCTGTAATATGGTAATCAGAGAGATTCTGGAGTAGAGTGACAAAACAACAACAACCCACCATTAAATTAATCAATACCTACTTTAAAGGGAAGGCTCCCTTTGGAACATTACTGGGCCCTGTTTTATTTTGGTTTATGCTTATCCAAATCTTGCCAAGTTCACTCTGTGCCTCTGAAATCCACTTCAAATACTCTCCTTTCAGAAGAATTGTGCCTTATGTCATCACATCAGGCAAGCTAAATCTAAATCTAAAATGTTGCCCAGGGCAGCATCTAAAGAGGCAATTTTAGCCTCTTCAAAAATTACCCATTATTTACAATTCAGGCAAATGATTTCTCTTAAGCAAAATATTTGCTTACTGATATCTATTACAGGGCAGAGGAACAAAAAGAACAACTGGGAAATATTGAAGGAAATGTATCAAATTATACATTTTTGTACAAATGCATCCTTTAGAAGCTGAACAACCGTATCTACCGCATACATTTATGAAAAAATGCACATATCAGAATCAAACACAGGTGGGCTGGTCTCCAGTCAACAAAATACTAGTTACCAGAGAGCGAAAATACCAATGGACATAGAACATGAGATAGTGGGTGCAAAATACCTCAGGATCAGGCAGGAAGATGTACAGATGGTAAATCATACAGTTCTTGTAAAAAGCCAAGAAACTGACTAAAATCTGCTCAATTCTGCCTGTGCATCCTGGTTGTTCACCCTAACAGCGGCATCTCCTCTATAAAGGTGTGTGGAAAAGGCAGGTGGAAAAGTTGTTGACTCACTATGAGCAATTTCCATTCTTTGCAGTTGAAATCGATCAGGTTTAACAGTGATGGGCCAGGTCATATGGAGGTAACCTTGACAACTGCTTGTCGGGTCCATATGAGTTATTTTCAGCTTGTAGATCTCAGATCTGAGATCTCTCAGCTTGGAGAGAGGAGATACACCCATTGCTTTTTCAGCCATTGTCTTTGCCCTTCTTGGCTGATTAAACCATCCGGTTGGCCAAGTTGAGATAGGCCCGGGGTGGGCTGCTGAGCGTTCACAGGGGTTTGGGAGAACCTCTAGCTAAGATTCTGTGCAGTTCAGAGAACCCCCAAATCCCACTCCTGGCTGGCCCCTCCCACCCCTCCCTTCCCAGGAGTCCCCATGTAGCCCGTTTTGGATGCAGGTAAGTGTAGAGCATGTGCAGAGGCTCAGGAAGGGTGAAAAATGGACCTACTGGAAGTTCAGAAAGGCCTCCAGAGGGCCTCCAGAGCCTGGGGAGACAGTTTTCGCCTTTCCGGAGGCTCAAGGAAAGCCTCTGGAGCCTTGGGAGGGCAAAAACATCCCCACCCACCATGGTTCAGGAGGCCGACTAGGTCACGTTCACCATGGCCACACCCACCCAGAAACCGGGCAGAGAATCCCTTGCTAAACTTTTTGAAGTCCATCCCTGAGTGCACATCTAGAGAGGGTCTGGTGAAAAGAATGGAAGGTAGCAGGAGTATAGGCTAAACACCAGGTCCTTTCCATGATTGTTACCCACTTTGGAATAATCTTCCCTTGGATGTAGGTTGGATAATTTTTTCAGTGTGTAATGTTTTTAAAAAACTATTATTGTACTTATGATGCTTATGCTTATTCTTCAGCTTGGATGGCAGTGATCTACCAATACAAGTGGTCCTTGACTTACAATAGTTTGTTTAGTGACTGTTCAAAGTTACAATGGCACTGAAAAAAGGGACATGACCGTTTTTCATACTTATTGTAACCATTGCAGCATCCCCATGACACGTGATCAAAATGCAGGTGCTTGGCAACTGGTTTATATTTATGATATTAGCAGTGTCCCAGGGTCACGTGATCCTCTTTTGCGACCTTCCAACAAGCAAAGTCAATGGATTCATTTAACAACCGTATTACCACTGCAGTGATTCACTTAACAACTGTGGCAAGAAAACTCGTAAAGTAGGGCAAAACTCACTTAACAAATGCCTCACTTACCAACAGAAACTTTGGGCTCAATTGTGGTCATGAGTCGAGGACTACCTGTACTGTGACACAAACAAATGAATACATTTAGAGTGGAAGAGTGCTTCCTTAGTCTAGCCCAGAGTTCCTTATAAAGAGTTTGTAGCAGTGGTGGTATTCAGCTGGTTCTATCCGGTTCAGACGAATTGGTAGATGCGGCTGTGGGAGGCTCCACCCACCCACCCGGATGTCATTACGTCCTGTTTTTTATGCTCTGCGCATTGGCGCTCAATTTTGCGAAGCAGTAGCAAAGGTAAGTGAATATCACCCCTAGTTTGTAGTATTAAGATAAAAGAGGTTACAGCCTTGCCTACAAAGGTGAACTCCAGGTTTGTCTTCCACTTCTCTTTTGCTACAAAGGAAATGCACTTGCCCTGGACTCCAAATATTAACATTTGGGAAATAGTGAAAGAATTGTCCATTTTGCATTTCAGCAGAAAAGGGAAACCAGAGCAAATCCATGCAGCTCTTGTTGAGAAAGATAAAGAACATACAGCAAATTGCAGCAAGTCCCAATTTGCTGCATCTAGCTCAGTTTCATAGTTCTCGATGATGAATGTTCTTCCATTAGCACTTGAAAATCCTACAGTGACAAACTCGATTCAGAATTGGATACTGATCACATGGCCAAGTTTTTATGCCAGATCAGCAACTTTACTTTCAGTTTTCATTTGTTCTTTTTTTAAGGAAGGGAGCAATGATTTTTTTTCCCCAGAAAGAATAATATTTTTAATCACAGCCTTGGAAAACAGCAGGCTCATTTACTTTCATGCAGCAACAAATATATACTTACCAACAAATATCAACATTTTAAATTCCTGAATGACTTCATCTCCAACATTAACTTCTTGAAACACATGAGTGCTCTTCAAAGATCATCAGGAGATGTTTTAAAAAGTGCCCAAGTCTCGTAATTAATTAGCAATCCATACTTTATTTCTTTATTTCTTTTTTTTTTGCTTCTAGCAATCACAAGTAATTAAAGCTAAAAGGAATTATTGGAAGAGAAGAGGGGAGTGGAGCAGTATTATTTTTCAGTCTGGTGTTTACAATTAACTAAACATTAAATAAGTGAAAATGAATTCCCTGGAAGTGTTACTTTTTTTCCCCTTAGAGAAAATAGAAGCACCTAAGGTAGCTTATAGAATTTCTTGTTTTTATCTGAAAAAGCCTGCTTTTTTGCAAATAAAATAAATGTTGTTCCTTTAATACCTTTTCAAGAATTAAATTCCTTGTTTTCCTTTAATGAAAATACTCCGATCAGTCCAACATAATTTTACAAAAAAGAGCCAAAGTCCATGTCACTGCTAGATAAATTCAGTGGTTTTAACAGATCCTGATTTGAACATACAGCAAATAACCCACTTTCCTAGCTCTGTTTTCTTAGAACTGTGATTATTTAACTTTATTTTTTGTTCCTAGTATTTCTTCATTCAACCATGAGCAAAACTTTGTTCACCATTTTCCTAGTAAAGTCCCAGATTCTGTGGAAATTTCTCACCTTAATTATTCTTTATCTGTGACTGTGACTTAATGGTTGCTGATTGCTTTAGGCCTCTTATACAGTAGCTTGCATGCAGTCCTCTATCTTCACATTAAATTAAGTACATTCTAGAATAATACTAGAGTTTAACAGTTCTGTCTGGCTTTTCATTAAATGCTCCATCTTCTTCAGCTGAACAACCCTTCTGTCGTGAGTCTGTAGCACCTTTTCCTTTTCGTATTGCGAGAGCAAATTGTGGAATTTCGGATATTTGCAATGATTAGCTTTGTGACAGGTTGCTTACCTCTCTATCTTCAACCTTTCATTTTCAGTAAATCTGACAGGCTTCTTAAACTTTTCTATTATAAAAGGTATTTAAGCTCTAAAACTCTTCTTTGGCTCTTTTGGTACTCAAGGTTAGTTTTCATTGAATGTTCTGGTCAAAAGTAAACGTACAGAGATAAACCAAGTTTTGTCCTTCATGAGCATTTTAAAATGAGCATTTTAAAAAAGATGCAATATTTTATTAAGCTAAATAAATATTACAATTGCTTTTCTTAAATACTTTTAGCTATTTTAAAATTTTATATATATACAGCCCCAGGGCTGGGTTCTACTTACCTTTACTAAGGGCTAGCATCACACTTGCTTCGCTCGTGCCCGTGCACACTCTTCTGAGCATGCACAAAAGCTTCTGTGCATGCGCAGATCACCTATGAATACATCCGGGTCAATGGTCAGAGCCTCCCGCTGGTTTTACTACCAGTTCTTGCGAACTGGTCTGAACCGGGGGCAACCTACCACTGTACAGGCCCCATGAATTTTGTTGACCCTTATCTAGCACCAATTTTGCTTGACAGTTAATAGTATGTAATAACCTTTTAGAGCTTTGAACTCAACTTCTGTTCCTAATTACTTGTGCCTTATATATATCCCACTATATAAAATATAGATTAAAATACAAATTTCAATTTCAATATTATGATGCAATTTTAAAATAATGTATTATTGAGAACTACACCCTGATTTCTTTGTTTCCTATCTTTATCCTGGTTTCTATGTGTATAAATGTCTTTCTTGCTCACATCTTTCCTCCTCCTTTCTCTAGATCCTTCTGAAGATTCTTTATCAAATTTAGTTAAGGAACATCCGCCCTATGTACCAGTGTTGGCGAAACTTTTCGGCACCGAGTGCCACAACGGGAGCGTGCACGCATGTGCGTGTGCTGAAAACCAGAAGAGCAGCTGCCCAATGTGCACACAGAGCCATCTCTCCTGGCCAGCTGGTCTTCATGCGTGCGGGAGCACTGGAAACTGGAAGAGCAGCTGTCTGGTGTGCATGCGCACACTGGAAAGATGAACTTCTGGTTTCTGGTGTGTGCATGCACACCAACCACCTGGTCTTCATGCATGCATGCACACCAGAAACCAGAAGACCAGGTGGCCAGTGCGCATGCACACGCCAGAAACTGGAAGATCATCTTTCCGGAGCACGCATGCGCACCAGGCAGCTGCTCTTCCAGTTTTCAGCGCTCCTGCATGCATGAAGGCCAGCTGGTCAGTGCGCCAGAACCTGGAAGAGCAATGGGCAGTGTCTAGTGTCTGGAGACTTCCGGCATGCGTGCCATAGGTTCGCCATCACAGCTATATACTAAGAAAGATTTTCCGCCAGAGAAACATATGTTTGCTTTGCTTTTTTATGTGGTCAGCTCTGTCTTAGATTATGGCCCAGAATACATATCCTGTTTTCCCCAAAATAAGACATCCCCCAATAATAAGCCCAATCGGGCTTTTGAGCACATGGCAATAAGGCCAAGCGCTTATTTCAGGGTTCCAAAATATATAAGACAGGGTCTTATTTTTGGGGAAACGCGGTAGTTAAACATCATGTAAGAGTGATATATTAGAAATTGAAGGCAATAAAAGCTCTTCTTAACTCAAAAAAATCTACTTGTAGAAATCTTGGTGGAGGTGGAAGAATTGCCTGTTATAACCTGCTGCTACTTTATATTTTCAGCATGTTTGTGCCTAAAATTTCTTTCGAAATCTTCTGTGTCTTGACAGCTTGACAATCAAAGCTTGCAAATTCACCTCACTAAACGCAAGAGGGAAAATAAAAACAATAACTGTTCTTTTAGATTGCGCTTGGATGCATTTTAATAGAATATTCTCAATATTTATGAATATTTCCCATCTCCAATTTTTAGACATTTAAGATTTATTTCATAAGGGGGGAAGGGAGAAGGAGAGAGAGATATGGATGTGCCCTAGGACACTTGAGGACATTTTTGCATTATTATATTATAGATATTGTAGGATATAAGGGAATTCAAAAATAAAATAGTAACGAAGGGAATAGTAATAATTGAATAGAAACTTGTTATTCCATTGTACAATATATGTTATGCTGCTACAAAAGTATTTTCCAGTTAAGCATTTATAATACATGTACCTCTGTAAAAACATATGCATGAAATCAATTGTATCCTTCTTAAGATCTAAATATGACTGAATTTTACAATGTAGTTAGATTATATGCTTTGTGGAACTTTTCTCCCATGTCTATGG
>JANHZT010002248.1:155582-165863 GCA_032468215.1 Stegonotus admiraltiensis | reverse complement strand
CCATCAGTCAAACAATGTCGACTGGTGACCCCCAGGGGGAGAGCCTTCTCTGTGGGGGCACCTGCCCTCTGGAATGAACTGTCCCCGGAGATTCGGATGATCCCTGACCTGTGCACCTTTCGCTGTGCCCTCAAGACCTTATTGTTTTAGCAAGCTGGACTGGCCTAATTACTAAATTTTAAGGGGTTTTTTTGTTTTAAATTTGTTCAGCCAGATTATTTAATATGTTTTAAATTGTTTTTTAACTTTTATATATTTGTGGGTTTTATTTGCTTTGGCTGTGCACTGCCCTGAGTCCTTCGGGAGAAGGGCTTTATAAAAATTTAATTAATTAATTAAATAAATAAATAAATGTGAAGCAAGGCATGAAAATCTGCAGCAGGAAGCTCGGGGTGAGTGAAAAGGGGGAGCAGCCGAGTGCTTTGTTTCTCCAGAACCGGTAGAAAAAAATACTTAAAAAGTTAAAAAAGAAAAAAGTTCCCACCATCACACATCACTCAGCTGATCATCAGAACTTTTTAAAAAACTTTTTAAGCATTTTTTTACTACCGGTTCTCTGGAAGTAAAAGCAGGAAGTAACGATCACTGGGTGGGTGGGTGGAGCCTCGAGTTGCCATTGCTATCAGTTCTCCGAACCACCGGCCATCATTGCTACCTACTCGCCCGAGCCTGTCCAAACTGGGAGCATTTCACCCCTGGCATATACCCACATATATTATATGACACAGAGAAACAATACAGTCTAGTTCGGATGTGTACATCAGTGGTGGGTTGCAAGACCGGTTCACAAGAACCGGTAGTAAAACCAGTGGGAGGCTCCACCCACCACCCCGGGTGTCATCATAGGTGATATGCGTGATCCTATTGCGAACCGATAGTAAAGGTAAGTAGAACCCACCCCGGTATACATGTACACAATGAGAAAAATTAATCTTGTGAGTTTACCAGTTAGTACAGGGAACAAAGCTGTTACAGAATCTGGTAGTCCTGCTAGAAATACTTTGAATCCTCCCTCCCACAGAGGAGCAACAGAAACAGACTGAGAAGTGGATGTGTGGGGTCTCTAACAATGCTTTGAGCTCTAAGCACATAGCACTTAAAAGCAGCATCCTGAATAACAGGAAGCGAGCTTCCTATAATCTTCTCAGATGTCCTTACCACTCTCTGAGTGGACTTTCTCTCCAAGGCATTGCTGCCACCAAACCAAACAGTGATGCAATTTGTAAACATGCTCTCTATTGTGCCTCTGTAAAAAGTGTCCAGGACAGAAGGAGAAAGATCTGCTCTCCTCATCCGATGCAGATGCTGGTTTGCATGCTTCACTAAGGATGAAGTGTGGAGAGACCAGTTCAGATTGTTGGTTATCTGCACCCCCCAGTATTTAATACTGTGGACCACCTCTACAGGAAGAGGGGAGGGAGGAAATTGGAGTGAATACAGAAATTATGTGTTAAATAACACAGAAAGAAATATAGCAGCTACAAACTGGAATAGATAAATCTGAAAAACCAGTAACATTCACAGCAGTGTGTATCTGGCACTCTCAGAAACCCCAAGTTATAGCTGTAACAATATGAGAATTCCCATTTGATGCCCACTTAAAACCAATTAGGATAGTAGGTTGCTTGTAATAGGATTCCCAAAGAATTAGACCTTACTGATTTGTTATGAGAATTATACCCAGATGGTGCATGTAAAGTGATTTGAATACCAAAAGGAATGAGGAGGAGGAGGAGAAGGAAGTTGCCAAATGTGACTCTACTCACATGGACTCTGAAGAACTCTGAAAAACGATCTGCTTAAGAACATTAACTCTTTAAGAGATACACACAGGGCTTGGACTACGAAGTAGTTCTTCTCAGTAGTGGCACCCATGCTCTAAAATGTACTTTCCCCTCCTTGCTTCCTGCAGTGTTCTGAAGAACTTCTAGTTCATGCCTGGCTTTGATTTAGGAAGATTGTAGATGAGCATTATCCTTAATGCCCTACAGCAATAGTAATAGAAATTAGAGTTATATACTGTTCCAGAGTGCTTTACAACACTCTCTGAGTGTTTTACAACGTCTGTATCCTGACCCCAAGAATCTGGGTCCTCATTTTATAGACCTTGGAAGGATGGAAGGCTGAGTCAACCTTGAGCCCTGAGAGGATTGAACTCCTGACTGTGGGCAGAGTTAGCCTGCAGTACTGCATTCTAACCACTGCACCACCCAGCTCTTATACCATTTCAGACAAATGGTTGCCTAATCTCTTCTTAAAAACCTCCGGTGTTGGAGCACCCATAAATTCTGGAGGCAAGTAGCTCTACTTATTAGTTGTTCTAACTGTCAGGAAATTTCTCCTTAGATCTAGGTTGGTTCTCTCCAGGAGTGAAATGCTCCTGGTTCGGTCCGGTTTGCCTGAACCGGTATTAAAAAAGGCTACTGCTTTGCTGAACCAGTAGTAAAAATTGTAAAAAAAAAGTTCCGATGATCAGCTGAGTGGCACGCGATCGTCGGAACTTTTTTTATTACTTTTTTAGTATTTTTTTACTACTGGTTCTCCAGAACCGGTAGTTAAAAATGCTTTAAAAAGTTTTTTTTAAAAAAAGTTCTGACGATCGTGCATCGCTCAGCTGATCGTCGGAACTTTTTTTTTTACTTTTTAGGCATTTTTTTTACTACCAGTTCTCCAGAACCAGTAAGACTCTGACGATCACAGCTGTGGCGCGCAATCGTCAGAGCCTTTTTTTAAAGTTTTAAAAGCATTTTATTACAACCTATTTGGCCAAATAGATTGTAAAAAAATGCTTTTAAAAGTAAAAAAAAAGGCTCTGAAGATCGCGTGCCACAGCTGATCAACCCCTCCCCTGTGCACTCTTCTACTTACCCCATGCCTCCTTTTGGTGTGCACTGCATGTGCGCGTGGCTCATATTTGGTGCATATGCATGCACACAGTGCACGTTTGGTGTGCAGCGTGCATGCGCAGCCAGCAAACCAGTAGTAAACCAGTTCAGATTTCACCACTGGTTCTCTCCTTGATTAGTTTCCATCCACTGCTTAATATTGTCATTGATATTGTGCTTCTTATACACTGTCCAGAATCTGACCATTGGGGAAGGTTGCAAAAACTATGAATAAATGAATATTATTATTGATGGTTATTCTACAAATAATGATCATTTATCATTGCCACTATCTTTGTATTAGAAGATAGGATCTCACTGTGATCTGGGTACCATGCAGGTTACATATACACATGGTGGATCAGTATGCAGATGTCCACTTCCTTAACATATGGATGGATGCAACATCACAGCATCATAAGCAGAACTTTCCTTTAACATCTGCACTCCACTTACAAATAATTTCCTTTTATAACTGTTAAGGGTGCCATCTGATCTTCCATGTGTGGTGCTCTCAGCTTTCAGAACTGTGCTGTGTTTATTTTAACAATGTGGTAAGAACAAGTAATTTGCTGTCAGTGTAATAACAGGTTCCAATGGTAAGGTCGGAGCAGCATAACAAGCAGCGCTGTGCAATATCTAGGACCAGGGATACCTGAGCACCCAGATTTGGAAAGTAAATTGAAGCCATGGGTTTACTTCCATGATTAACTTGATCCCTCTAGCTTCTTTGGGAAGGGGGAAAAAGAGCAAGTATAGGAAAGACACAGGCTTTTAAAAATATATGTCTGTAGTAGCTGTCATAGTTGGGAGCCACTTCTATTTAAAATTGCTGGTTTTCAGGGACAAGCCTCAGCCTAATTATTGTTATTCTATAAAACAGAAATCTGAGAGAGTATTTTAGGCTGACAAAAGGCAGCTCACTCTTTGTTTCTTCATTGTACCCTGTCAAAGTGTCCACCACACTTCAGAATTAAAACTCGCATAAACTCAGTTGCAGGAGGAAACCAACATCAGACTTCTGGAGGCAGAAAGAAAGGTTTTTGCTGCCATCTCCAACCTGGTGCCCTCCAGATGAATCGAGATTTCAGTTCCCAGCCAGCAAGGCTGACTTGGAGAAGGTTGGCATCATTCTACCATAGATAAATATAAATTATCGCACCCTATTGTATATAGCAAGTATAAGTCTAATAGAGTGGAAAAATCCAGATGGCAATAAAAAGATAGAAGATGTTAACTTTTTGTTGCCACCTCATACAGCTTTGTGCTGCCCATATATCTCATACATATAAGAATCATTTACAGATGTCTAAAACTAAAACAGATGCTTGCCAAATGAAAGCTATTTGAAGGCCTTTTCTAACTAGACTCTTAAGAATTATCTTGCTGGATAAGACAAAGAGTAACTTCCAAAATAATATTCTGTTTCCATAATCTACACTGCCCTATCATTTTCCCCCAGAATTGGATAATTAAAGATAAACAGTTTCTAGACATGGAAGTTAAGTGCCATGGATAATAGACATGGAAAATGAATTAACCCTATATTGTATTTTTTCTTCCTTTTTAAATGGCTTCTAAGTCAATGACCAGCACAGAAGTTGATGAATTGGATGAAAACAATGGGAAAAAACCCACAATGGTAAATATAAAAAAACCCACAAATGGCAACAGAAAGAATACTAAAATTCTCTACAATACTAGAAAATTCTCAGAGGATATCATGCAATTTTCTCATAATGCACTCAGAGGCCAAACACCAGATTTTATAGAAATTACAGACAATATTTATCTGAAATTTAGAAGGCATGATTTTAAAAAATGCAGAAGTCTATGTACATACAGTATATAGGCGATGGGATTCAGTATTTTTTTCTGTTTAAAATAAATATTAAACAAAATATTTTTTGATTCCCATGTCTACCCTTACCAAAGCTATATTTAGGTAGTAATTGGTACCTTTTCTCATACAATTTTCTAAATTTCTAGTATCGCTCTGACTCACCTGGTATCTTTCTTGCCATTTGAATGAAAAACTGCTTCTACTTTCAGCAGTGATCTAATGGAATTAATTAATTGCTACATGGATTTTTTAAAAGACCTATAATTAGCACCTTATAGGTCCTGGAGGCTCAATTACATTTTTGAAGAAACCAGTTTCTTTGCTACATACTGGAATTCCTGGAAGCTACACTAACTAAACAGCTGTATCCAACTGCACCAACCATTATGGGGATGTCCACAGTTTTTTCCATGAAAATTTTCCATTTATCATCAGTGACAGGAATTGAACTTTGGACGTGGTACATGAATGTTTTTTAAAATATCTGCAGTGTGAATTGTGCTGCTGAGATGATCTAGTACTATGTTTCTCAAACTTGGCAACTTTAAGATGTGTGAACTTCAATTCCCCAAATTCCTAGGCCAGCATGATTTAGTGGCTGCACCAGAGACAAATTCCTTGTGTCTAATTACACTTGGCCAATAAAGCTGTTCTGTTCTGTTCTGTTCTGTTCTGTTCTGTTCTGTTCTGTTCATCATGCCTTCTTATTGTTTGAATGAACTAAGTAATTTGCATTCTAAGTTGCATTCAAAAAGTATTTGCGCATTATTCAGTAACGCCTAGACTCCACATCCCGATACATACATCCAGGGATCGTCCTCACTCCAGAATTTATAAACAGTTAATTGGCATCAAATTCACACTTTGCATACTTAAAATGTATTTAAGCATACATTTTCCACCACTTCATAATATGTGTTAAAAATCTAGGCCAGCCTCCTCTGACCTAGTGCCCTCCAGATGTATTGGACACTATTTCCCATAATTCCCAGCTCAACATAACAGTAGAACTCTAGCGCATCCAGAGGCAACTAGAATGAGCAAGAATGGGACAAGCCATGTATGTCCATTTGCAGACTTTGTGTTCATATAACTGTGATTTAAGCCCCCCTCCCTTTTTTTTTTTGCTAGAAACCAGTTTTCAAGTTTCTGACAAAAACTGCCCACTTAGGACAATGGGTTTGCTTAATTGCCATGAAAAAAGTCATAAAATTGATCATGGTTACATGATGACATACATGACGATTAACAAATGGCACAACTTAACTACTGAAATTCTGGACTCAATTACAGTTGTAAATCAAGGACTACCTGTATCACATTTTCAGGAAAATATATGTTTGATTGAAGCACTAGCAAAGAGATTTTTCTCTGGGCATGCCAGAGTGCATTAAAGCACCTTTTTGGTTTCGAACTGCTAAAATAACCGAACCTTCCTTTTATGTTTCTCAATTTTAATGGGAAAGGTTACATTTTAACACTGCCAGTGAAATTAATAGATTTTGGAAGTGCTTAACTCAGATTATGCCCTTGCAGCACAATTCTATATTTATTTATTCTGAAATCCAATGGAATAAATTCAGTGGAACTTTCTTGCTATAATACATGCGCATAATAATAAATGATGAAGTCTTGAGCTTTACATTTTCTGTAAAATGGTGAAACTGGTCTTGAAATGATGTTAAGTCCAAGATCAATGTACCTCATATCAGCCCCGGGCATGAAAATGAGCCAAAACTGAAGAACAATTCATTTCCACTAGATCTATTCAGTTCTGGGCAGGCCCAGAGGTTTGTTATTTATTTATTAAACAGATTTAAATAGCTGCCTAACTCACACCCAGTGACTCTGGGCAGTGTGCAGAAGTGGGTTTCAGCAGGTTCTGATGAGTTCTGGAGGACCGGTAGAGAAATTTTGAGTAGTTCGGAGAAACAGTAAATATCACCTCTGACTGGCCCCACTCCCATATATTCTCTGCCTCCCGAGTCCCAGCTGATTGGGAGGAAATGGAGATTTTGCAGTAACCTTGGCCTGGAATGGGGAGGGAATGGAGATTTTACAGCATCCTTTCCTTGCAACGCCCACCAAGCTATGCCCACCAAACCATGGCACGCCCACCAAGCCACAACCACAGATAGTAAAAAATTTTGAAAACCCACCACTGGCAGTGTGCAACATTAAAAACCCACAGTTTAACTCACCCACCTGTTGATGACAACACAATCAGCCAAGCGATTGTGCTCCAAATGGGGTCCCCAAGCCTGTTGACTAAACTATATCTTCAATGCCCCTGGAGGAATGATGCTCCAAAAGGAGGGGACCATCACAAAGAAGGCCCTTTTTAAGGTCCCATTTAGCATTTAGAAAGAGAATGAAAGTGTAGTCTATTTTCTTTGCCTGTATTCCATGAAGTGTAGCTTTCATGTACAGCAGCTGGGTAACTTCCATTTCTAAAATTGACCCTCCTTATATAGTTGTCCCAAGCAATGGATAATTAAAGAGATGCTGTTGTTTTCTTGCTTCTACAGTTTAAAGGGGCGATTTTCTCACATACTTTATCATCTCACCCAGCAAAGTGCTTCTTTTATGAATTAGAAAGAAACAAATTGTTGTCTCCCTCCCTAAAATTATTAATTGGCATTTTTTGACATGGCAAAGTGATGGAGATCATGGCATCCGTGACCTTTCCAGATGGACCGAGGGAAGAGGCCTTTCGGAAGCCCGGAAGCCCTGCTGTTAGTCAGCACTGACCAGGAAATCAACAATGAATGATGTTGTTCTACAAATGTACCAGACAAGGCCAGCCTGAACATCCAGCAGAGTGAATCATCCAGTTAGAAAGCAGAGGATGTGGCACAGAAAACAGGATTAATGTATTGAGTGGTAAGAACAAATTGGATGGGCCATACAGCTTACCCTGGAACCCTCCAGTTGACCTACTGTCTAGAGCAGGGGTCACTAACCTTTCGGGCCTCAGGGACCACTAAATTCATAATTTTAAATCCCGCGGACCACTAATATGATCTGCCTAATGACTGGGTGGGTGGGTGTGGCTAGGTGGTCATATGACTGGGTGGGCGTGGCCAACTTGATGTCACTCACGTCAAGGGCACCTTGCCAGACTCTACTCGCCCTCACCCTCCCACCCACTCCTTGCCTCCCTGCCTGGGCTCCTTAGGGCCCCAACAGGAAGCAGTTGTTGGAGCTAAGCAGCCACCATGAGAAAGAGTTGCCAAAACAACTGCTCAGCTGAAATTGGATCTGACCGAGAAGGAGGCTCAGCAGAAGAACCTCACTGAGGACTATGAGCATAGGCTTTCCAAAGCAGAGGGAAGACCTGTGGGAGTGCAAGTCCAGGTAGAGGTGCCTGGAGGCTCAGTGGGCTGAGATGATCAGCCAGTTCCAGGCCATGATGCAATCCCACTAGAACGAGGCCCTCCAGCTCTTCGCCATCAGCGGCACTTACCTCCAGCCTTCGCCCTAAAGCCCCACACCAGGAGGCCGAAGTAGACCCCAAGTCGGAATTTCTGCCCCCCTCCGACCCACACAAAAAGACCCTGAAGGGGGAGACTCTCTTCAGCAACACAAACGTTCATTGCACATATCCAGCCCAGGGGCCATTGTTTGAGGGCCCCTGATTTATTGCAATATAAAAAATGCAAATAATTTTTCTGCGGACCACCAAAATGTTCTCGCGGATCACCAGTGATCCACGGACCACCGGTTGGTGACCGCTGGTCTAGAGAAACAGTTCTTGTCTTGAATCCAGATTGAACTGCCATCTTCATCTCTCCTTCAGCAGCCTAACTTAAAGGTCTTCAGAGTCTCTGCCAGACAAAGGTGATAACAAACAGCTATTTAGCAACAGGCCTTATCAGTGGTAGCCCCATTTCTCCTTCCCAAATGCCTCCCCAGTCAACCATCCTTTTGTTATTTGCACCAAGCAAAGATGCTCCTATTACCTCAAGCATTTAATCAATGCATGCACTTATTTTAATAAAGATGCTGCTCAGAAACTGTTTAATTACTCTGGCTCCTCTTTTTAGTGCTTTCCCCTTTTATTGTTTATATCAGCATGTATTTTAATTATTCTGCTTAATTGTGCATTTTAATTATGGCTCTGAATTTTATTTTGAGAGTTTAGTAGGACATAAAAAGCCTGGGAAAACTTGGGTGTCGAACAATGACTTGAAGGGTTTTTTTTTAAAAAATGTTTCAGACCTATTATGTTGGAATAGCAGGGTTAAGGGGTCATTCCAGGACAGTCTGCAAGGAAAGGGTTAAATTGCTGTTAAGTAATTTTATAATTATTCTGTCAGCTGCTCATGGTTTGTCCCCTGGCATACAAAGGACTAAATTGGCAAAGGGACTCTCCAGTTTGCTAAGACAGAGAGCCATGAATATGTCACTTTAATACATACACCTGGTTTTCTTAGCTCTTAAAATTATCAGTTCTCTTACTCCTCCCTATTCCTATATTAAGGGTTCTTACTAGTTCAGCACCAAATGCTTAATCTTGTTTTCTGTTGCATTTTCGGTTTCACTGACGGTTGTTCAATCTGGTGACCTTCATTTCTCCTCTCACCCATTCCTACTAATAGACTGGGGTGGTGAGTGTTTGATTGCACCTGCAGTAAGTTTAACCACTTCCCAAATGTTCAGGTTTATAGGAGTTCTAGTCCATAATAATTAAATTACAAGACTATTTATTTATGTACAACAGGGAGTTGGCTGGATCAGATGCACCGGATTATGCCATAGTTTTGTGTCTTTGTCTCAGAGTTCCTCAATGTTCAAGGCAGAATCTCTTTCTTCTTGGACAACCCACATAATTTGTTGCAAATGATGCCTTAAAAGATCCCAAGGTTGAATGGGATTGGTGCTGCTGCAATTTTCTAAGAAATTGGAGGGGGGAAAAAAACCAAAACACTGCGGTGAAAGTAAAGCAGTTAAATTTGGGTTGGCTCAGCAGGAAGACGCAATCACTTGTTGCCTTGCAACCCGGGTGTTAAATCCCAGGTTGAAAAAGCAGGAGAAAGTATGGTTTAAAGGAGCCAGTTGGTTTAGAAAGGGAGACCAGATATGGTACGAGGACATGGAAATGTAGAAAAGTATACTTCGGATGCCTCAGTAATGGGGACTTGTCATCTAAGTGGCCTTCACTGCACATTCACATGTTTTGTGTGCATTGCATGCATGAGATGCCTAAAAAGGGGCAGAGCTTTAATCACAGGGTTGCAAAGTCATCTTGGTTTTTTTTTAATTAGCAATAGCACTAGCACTTAGACTGATATACTGCTTCATAGTGCTTTTACAGCCCTCTCTAAGTGATTTACAGAGTCAGCATACTGGCCCCCAACAATCTGGGTCCTCATTTTGCCCACCTCAGAAGGCTGAGTCAACCTTGAGCCGGTGAGGTTTGAACTGTTGAACTGCAGCTAGCAGTCAGCTGAAGTAGCCTGCAGTAATGCATTCTAACCACTGCACCACCTAGCCCAGTGGTAGGCAAACTTGGCTCTTTCATACCCTGTGGACTTCAACTCCCAGAATTCC
>JANHZT010002248.1:43015-53608 GCA_032468215.1 Stegonotus admiraltiensis | reverse complement strand
GGGGCTTTGGAACCTACAGATGTAAATGGAATTAGTTCAAATACATGTTGAGAGTGAAGAATCACATTGATTTTCAGTCTGGCAAGGGACATGAATGCTTTGAAAGAGAATTTCTTGAATTTAAGAAAAATATAGATAGTTTGCTCGGAATCCAGACTTGGCTTAACTGATAATGTGAATGTATTTTTGTAAGATGGCCATTCCATTAGCAAATATTTATCACAAAGAATATGCTACCATTCAAGGACTATCAAAATGCCTTAGGGAACAAAGGAAAATTAGTTTATTTTTAAAAGGAAAATAATATTTGGCATTTACTTATCCCTTCTATGTGTAGGTCCTTGAATGCATATCTCTAAGTGAAGAAACAACAACATCATCCAGTAGGATTTTTGTTAAAATATTCTTCCAAGAGCTTAGTGAATATATGGGACTTCCTAATCTTAATGCAAGATTGAAAGATGAGTAAGTAACAAATCATATCATGCATTATTTTTTTAATACCTTGTTTATGACTGTTTATATTCTTATCAGATTTGTAAACATTGAAGTTGATAAGTAACACACAGTTGTCAGAGGGAGTTAACATATTTTAATAAAAGGTAAAATCTCCCTTAAAGTCCTGATAACTTACATGGATATGTCCATGTTGTTTTCTTTGATTACTTAGCAGAAAGAGTTTGACATTGCCTTCTTGTGGGGTTTTGTTTTCAACTTTCAATTTGTGTATAACACCTTTTGAAATTTCTCATGTTCTCCCATCCAGGTATTAAACATGCTTATCTTTATTGAGACTAGCAAAGACACTGTTTCCCAACTTTATCAGTTTTAAGATATATGGACTTCAATTCCCAGGATGGGGAAATTTTAGGGAGTTGAAGTCCACAGATCGTAAGGTTTCTGAAGTTGAGAAACATCAAGCTTCAATAAAAGTAAATGATGTCACCTGCTGTGATATAATATTGTGGTAGTAAGAGTAACTCAGCCTGCGTAATATAGATTCCAGTTTTTTAAAAAAGTGACTTTTGCTTCTCTTCTGACTTTTCCCCCCATTCATAATTGAAGGGAGAAAGGTTGTCCCCACTTTTCCCCTCACCTCTCATATTCTGTTTCAGGCCAAACCTGCCATCTCCATTCATCACCATTAATCCTTTTGTTACCTTATTGGATGGCTGTTGCAATTCTTGCATGGTACCACATAGGGGCATGGGCCACCTCTGCTTCCCAGGGCCATACTTTCTGTCACTACTTGCCTTAAAGCTTTATGTACTGAATTTTTAAAAACTCTTTCTATTCCTTCAGAATGTATGCTCTCAGTAGACCGTATATTTATTGAAAAAGATTACTTTTTCAATAGGATTTTGAATTTAGTAAAATACAGATTTCTATTGTTGCAAATCTTGTGTAAATTAAGCTGATTGTTTTAAATATTTCTAAACTGGGATCAAAATATGTTTGTGTGCAGCATTTGAAATTCTCAGTCTTAGGAATGATTGCTGTTTGGTTTTTAACAGAACCCTGCTACCATTCTTTGAAGGATTATTACCACGAGATAATCCAAGAAATACTAGATTTGCAATCAATTTCTTCACTTCAATTGGCCTTGGAGGACTGACGTAAGGAAAACAAAAACATTTTAATTTGTATATGTACATGCATATTTAAATAGTTCCTGTGAATCAGTCACGTAATAGGATCAGATGATGTATAGATAGATTTTGGATCTGACCATATGTACTGCATGTTAGGGAGTGAAAATATATTCAAACTTTGCCTCTGATGTCCCCAGGCTATCCATAGGAGGCAAAATGCACAAGCAAGGCCTATAATTTGAAACCCATCTGTGCACAACTCTGTGACATCAACATTGCGACAAATCTGACAATTCAACATTTTATGTTGGTCTTCATGTGTTTGTTCTGCTTAAATACTATTACTAATGCGGGCAACTTTTTAATCATTGAAGGCTGCTTATCTTGTGTTTTTTTTTCAGTGCTCAATATCATACTAGGAGCAGGGAGGAATTGCAATTTTCTGCAGGTTTTATTCTGAGCTGGTACTAATGTTGCTCTAAAATTTAAAGACAAAGCATTAAAGTTCTCAAAGACTAAGATACCGGAGGAAGTGGGGGGAACCACATTGCTAATTCTGTGTTACCAGCATTACTTAGAGATGCGTTCTCACCAGACATGAGCCTAAGGAGAAGGTATCACCCAAGCCAATTTACATGTTGACATTGACTCCACAATCTCAACAAGAAATTTAATTCTGGATAGAATTGGGTTGACAGTGATTAGTAAAGTAATTCCTTATCAATTAAATGAGATTCTTTAAGTAAGGCTACATTCAGAAATACAAGACAGGGTACAACTCAACAAACACTACATTATTTTTATATATCTTCTATTTTGTTAAATTTGTTTAAATAGCGACGAATTACGGGAACACCTGAAAAATGCACCTAAAATAATAATGACGCAGAAACAAGATGTGGAGTCATCTGATTCATCTTCGGAATCAGGGACATCTGATTCAGATGATGATTCCAGCAGCAGTGAAACCTCAGGATCCTCTAGTGGGAGTGAATCCACTTCCGACAGTACGGACAGCAGTGACTCAGGTAAAATTCTGCCTTCAGTCCATCAGTTTCCTTTAGCGATGGGCCATTTGTTCATGCAGACTACCTTTTTTGCTTGAAGGTAATTTTAGATGTCTAAAATCTGCAAACATTGCAGAGTAATAAATTGCCTGACTAAAAATGTAATGGATGGTGCATATAAATCTTTTTAAGAAACATCAAGATGGGTTTAGGTAGAAACGTTATGCCATAAAATGGTTTAATATTCTGGAACTATGGAATGAGATTAGCCAGACTACCTCTTTGAAGCCTGTTCTATCACCCTCACCTCAGTTAAATGATCATGAGTTTTCACATGTCAGGTTTTTTAATTTTGAAGTATGAAATGCATATGGCAGCAAAATGTCTTGAAAAAACATTTCTTTTCTAAAAAAAAAAACCACAAAGGCGGGGAGGGGAAAGTGAAGACTGATGTGACATTGACAACATGAAGTAGCTAATTTGCCCATGTAGTAGAATCTTCACATGTTTACAGTAAGTCATTAAGTCATTTCATTTGGGTTTATCCCGAACCAAAAATACAAGTGGTCCTTGAGTTACAACCACTTTTTCAGCAACTGTTGAAAGTATGGTGCTAAACAAGTGGTTCTTAGGACTGGTTCTCTGACTTCCAGCCATTTTAGTGTCTCCCCAATGATCATGTTTTCCAATATTCCTGTTGGCTTCCCACAAGTAAAGTCAATGGGGAAGCCAGTTGGAAGTTACAGGCACGTAAGATCCTTATCTCAGCCTTTGAAGTCCTCTGTTAGTGACAGCAACTGGGACTGCCATCACTAAGTAATGAGGTCATGTGACATGACCACATTGCTTAGTGAGGCAATTCTTATCCCAATTCCCATTGTAACCTGAGGACTATCTGTAAGTATTTTTGGAATTATAACCTTACTAAACTTCGTTAAAATAGTTACCTGGAGAGAAAATTCTGATATGATTGATCCTCTTGATTTTGTTCCCACAATTGCAGATTTATTACAGTCTGAAATTCACTTCTTTTTCATTATCTTTAAAAACACTCTCTCATACACAAAAAATTAATAACGTATTTAGGGATTATGCAAAAGAAATACGTTCAACATTTTAAGCTGTTTTGTGTTGAGATACGAATCTGCTAAAGTATGCACAATGAAAACACCATGGTGAAGCCCCTCAGGCATTGCTAAAACAGAAAAGCTTTATTTTATTTGCCTCTCTTATTAATTAAAGATGTGATATGCAGTTCTTTTTGGCATACATATGTGGCTCTGTAAAAAATATTAATAGTTATTCTTAGATTAATGTAATGAAGCCTAGTGCAATGCAGCCTCTTTTACATTTTATTACAAATTATCCTGCTTTGCTAAGATTTATTACCGGATAGCATGGTACTTGAACATTTCCATTTTATATTTACTATTTTTTTTTCAAGTTTAAAAAAAATACATAATGGATTTGTTACTTTGCTGGTAGACCATTTCAGAGTGTCGAGCTTGCCTGGTAAACCAGCTAGAATCACAACCAGATGAGCTAGTTTTATTTTATTGTAAAGCTACACTGATAGACTCTTGCAAGTTTGAAAATATTATCCCCCCCCATCTCCTTTATCGCCCAAGAAACTAGGGAGGGTCCCTTCTGAACCTCTTGTCTTGCCCACTATGCAACTACAGGCTATGCTGTCTCTTATCTGATCATTCCCTAGGCAGCATTTCTTTGCTTCATCTCCCAAGGACTTTGTCACATTCGATTACATGGAGCATATCTGCAGTTAATTGTGGGAGCAGCTGATAGCCCAGCATGAGTTTCTACACTGAAAGAGCCTTTTTAAAAAAATAGCTATATGGATGAGGTTAAGGGCAAAAATACAGATAGTCCTTAATATACAATGGCAATCCCTGTTCCCGTTGTTAACTAAATCCCTAGTTGTTAAAACTAGGTAACTTCCTGCTAGTTTCCCATGACCAAACTCTGTGGGGAGAGGCAAGGCACTGGACATGGGAAGATATAGGGGATGCACAAGAAATGCAATGCAGGTCAGGGAGTCTATGAGGGAGTATGCAAAAAGGCATGGATTATAAAGGGTGCGAGGTGTGAAGAACTATGCAAGAGGCATGATGTGGGTCAGGTACGGTGAAGATGTATGTGAGGGATGGCGTAGGTCATGGAGAAGGTGCAAGAGACATAGCATGGGTCAGGGAGTGTACATGAGGATACGAGGGTTGCACAAGCAGCCCAGGTCAGGGAGAGTGTGTGTGGGTGTAAGGGAGGGCACCGTGCAGGTTGGAGAGGGTGTATGAGGGGGGTTGTAAGTGGCATACATCAGGGAGGACTGCATAAGCAGGTGCACAAGGGCGCAGGTCTGGAAGGGTGCACAAGGGAAAGGGTGCAAGGGGATGCACAAGGGAGTTGTGGCAAGGGTTCAGGGAGGGTGCATGAGGGAGAGGAAGTGGCTGGCACAGCATGACTGCTTGAAGAAGGTGTACAGGTGTGGGAGACAGTCCAGCAACTTGCAGCCTTCCCTGCCAGCTTCCCTGCCAAATGAAGATTGGCCAAGTACCCAGATCACGGTCACATGACTGAGGAAGTTCTGGGGTGTCTGAACCTCCAAGGATTGTTCATAACCACCATTCATTGAGTGCTGCTTTAACTTTGAACAGTCACTGAATGAATAGTCGTAGGTCAAGGATGACCAGTATTTTAATTCACCTGGCCTCCTTTGTTTGTCCAAGCTGTTCCCTGCTTCCCCCTGCCTCTTTACACTCTGACAGCACCATTGCCTGCTTCCCTCAAGCTCCCTTGGCTCCCTTGCTTCCTCCGCCTGTCTTCTAATTGTGCGGTCCCATGCTTCTCTGGTTGCCCAGCATGGCACCCTCTTTCTCCCAGCCTCCATTCTAGCATGACCTGCACCAGGCCTCCCAGGACCTCTCCCAGCCCCCTCTACCTCCTGTACCCCCCTAGGGCACTCTGCCCTCCTTACCTGAGACTCCTGCTGTTCCCAGTTAACAATTTGTGCATCTTGGGAGTACGATGGCCAAAGGGACTGCTGGGATCGTTGGTGCTAAGTGATATGGTTACATGAAATTGCACCCCTCACTTAGCAATGGCAGTCCTGGTCCCAATAGCCATCGTGAACCAAGGACTTGTATAGCTCATTTTTTAAACTCAGTTTAGAACTTGCATGCCTGTATTAGTATTAAAAAAGAGCTCCATGCATTCACTATTCCTTCAATATGCTTTTCTTACTGAATGGGAATGTCAAATTGCCTGGTAGGCTTTCTAGCTTTCCTATAAAACATAGTTTATAATGTAACAGTGTTACTCTTTTGTAGGAAAAAGCAATAGATTTACAACACCCTACAGCATAGAAATGTTTTATATGTAAATTTTCTTGGGTAAAAGGCCACTTGCATTAAAGAGTTGTCTTAAGCTATGGATGTGAAGCCATGTAGTTGGGCCGGAGACTGGAAACAACAAAATGTTGAAGGAATAACAGGATTATTTGTTGTTCATGTTAAATAGATTTTTTTTTTGCATACCTGCATCGTGGTAGAAAATCAAAACACAGATGGTACTAAAATGGCAAGATTTTAATTGAATTGAATGGTGTTATAGATGTTGGGGTCCATTGGTCATATTTCCTAATCTATGAATTTTACACACACAAATGTCAAGTTTCAAAATCAATAATAATGAAATGAAAGTTGGCATTTCTGAGAGAAATGTAGATGGTGTGCATTTCCTGGGAAGTAAACAGAAACGCTTCTGATAATAATTCATGCCATGAAATGGCTCATATGGCCTCCCAAGGTGAGCAGAAATATTTCAGATTATGGTGGTGAGATATTACATATCTCTCTCTCTGGTATTATTCTCCATTTCTTTAGAGTAATTAATCAAATTTTTCTTACATATCCCATCTTGGGAGTTTTGAATACAAGCAACGTGGTTCGACAAATTAAAATTTTAATCTTAGAGTGAAAGCCTTCATTTTTTTTTCTTTCAGATAAGAAAAAGTCTCAAAAGAAGAAAAGTGCGGATAAAGGTACCCAGAGAAAACAAAGGAATAAGAAGAAACTTGAAAAGGAAAAAGAATGGAGGTGGCCCGAGAGGGAAAATGGTGCTGCAAGAAACTCGGAGAGGAATGCTGACAAAAGCACCAGTAGAAAAGATGAAGCATCTTATGATAGAGATTATTCTAGTGATAGAAATAATTCCTGGAGTGGAAAGGAGAGGAACCGAGAAAAAAATGTACTTTTAGACAGCAAAACCGGCCATTCTAAAAAGAGAAAAGAAGGAAGACCTTTTTCTGAGGATGAAGAGAGGGACAGGCACCATAAAAGGGACAGCAAGCTCCACAGAGAGAAGAAGGACAGATCTAAGTCCAGAGAGAGGCCTCACCATTATCCCAGCCCCAGAGAGTTTGAGGAAAACAGCCAATATTCAAACCAGTTTAAAGAGATAAGAAAAGACGAAACCAGGAGAAGGCACAGAAATGCTTCCCCATCCAGGCACAAATGAATCATGACTTTTCAATACCGCCTTGCCATTTGAACTGTCTTTTTACAACTTGCTACACATTTTTAAAAGAGAAACCCTTTGTACAAAATACTTCCAAACAGTAATGACTCTTCGAATCGCTGTTAATTGTTGGAGCTTTCTGCTAAGCTGCTGCTTAAAAGACTTTGAATCCAAGAGGAATCAAAGCCCAGAAAAACAGTTAAACATTGCTTTCAATGGGATATTAGTATGCTGTAAATATTTATTCTTTGAATTTTATTTGTGTTTTCTGGAAATGCTAAACATTCCTTCCTTTTCATTTCTGAATTTTAGATTTCAGCATATATTAAAGTTTCATTTCAGAAATAACATTTGTGGGGGTTTTTTGTGAATTACAGATTAAAGGGCAGTCTTTTAAATTCTACATTGAAAAATAGATCAGTGTTTGGAATTGAAAGCTTTACCAATATCTACAATGGTTTATTGGTCATATTCAATGCCATATATATATTTGAGATAAACAAGTGGTGAAATGTAAAATTTGTTACTACCGGTTCTGTGGGCATGGCTTGATGGAGGGGGTAATATGACTGAGTGGGCCTGGCCAATGGTGTTTTTTTTTTTACTTTTAAAAGCATTTTTTAAAATGCTCTTCGGCCAAAAAGGTTGTAAAAAAAGGCTTTTAAAAGCCTCTGAAGATCCCAGCTAAGTTGCCTGATCCTCAGAGGCTTTTAAAAGCATTTTTTTTCTACAACCTCTTCGGCCGAAGAGGTTGCAGAAAATAATGCTTTAGAAAGCCTCTGACGATCCCCGCTGAGCCGTGCAATCATCAAAGGTTTTTTTTTTACTTTTAAAAGCATTTTTTCAGCCAAAGAGGTTGTAGAAAAAATGCTTTTAAAAGTAAAAAAAAACAGCCTCTGATGATCGTGCGGCTCAGCTGGGCATGGGGGTGGGGGAGTGCAGGGGTTTTTGCTACTGGTTCTCCAAACCACCCACCACCATCCCTACTGGATTGGGCGATCCAATCCAAACCAGGAGCATTTCACCCCTGAGATAAACCCATCCCTGAATAAGCATGATCCTTGATTTTTTGACCCAAATGACATGATAACATGCCATATGCCAGGGATGTCAAACATAAGGCCTGCGGGCTAGATCCGGCCTGCAGGGCTGTCCTGGAAATGTAAGGGGTTGGCCTGCATTGCTTCAGCCTGGTCTACCCAATGCAAAGAGGAAACATCAGGCCGGTGTAACTTCGGCCCGGTCTACCCAATGCGAAGAGGTGCCAATGCCAGCAGTTTGGGGAGTGGTGTCAAGCTGGCCACGCCCACCCAGTCAACCATGCCCAGTGAATGGTATCAAGATGGCCACACCCACTCAATTGACCACGCCCACCCGGCCCCCCAAGGTCAACCACAGCCCTGATGCAACCCACAATGAAATTGAGTTTGACACCCCTGCCATATGCGGACAAGGTTGATTAATCATATACTCTAGATGGAGTTGATCCTTGTGGCTGTAAATTTAGTAAAGTCTAAATTTACAAAAATTAATTGTAAATTCTAAACAAGTTATACTTCTGTTTAGAATTTGAAAATCTAAAGCTCAAAGAATCAATATGTTAAAATTCCCTGTTTGTTAACTGAAAAAAGTCATAAAAGATGATGTTGAATAAAAACTCCTTGTAGCATGATTGCTGGATGTTGCTTTGATGATTTAATCATAAAATATTATTTCTTTAAAAATCTAGTCAGAGCATGTGTATTTTTTCACTTCTGCTGAAAAATATGTAATTCTGGTAAGAACTATATCTGGTATTTTTAAATTATTGCCATTCAGGGTCTGATGCGAGCAGTTCTATCATCAAATCTCTGTATCACAAATTGTTTTAAAATGCTTATGAGAGTTACCTGTTGAATCAAAATCAAAATATATAAAAACAATGCAACTTCTGCTTTCAATTAGTCATGTAAATAATGCCATTCTTTAATAATTTCCACAAATACTTGTTAGTAAAGGAACATATGGGTGAACTATATAATTTAGGACACTAGGAATAGAGCCTGGTTAGTCTATAGCAGGGATGTCAAACTCAAGGCCCGCAGGGACACCCTGCTTAGATCTGGCCCATGGGGCCATCTTGGAAACTGAAGGACCAGCCTGCAGTGCCTCTACCAGCGAAAACAGAGGTTATGAGGGCCAAATAGGGTGTTCCTTTTTGCTGGCAGAGTGCTGCAGGAGGTTGTCACAGCCGAAAACAGCCTGGGAAGGCCACATCCCCCCCCGCTCTGTTTTCACTGGCAGACTGCTAGCAAAACAAGCTATTAGCAAAAGTGGATCCCCCCAGCCCCATCCGGGCCACCACAGGTGCTCCCGACACAAGTTATGTCAAGCTGGCCATGCCCGCCATGGCCACACACACCTCCCCCCCGAGGTCAAACAACCCTGATGCAGCCCTCAATGAAATTGAGTTTGACATCCCTGGTCTATAGGAATTTGATAGCATCTCTTCCAATTTTTTTATTACAAGACAGATGTTTTTGAGATGCAGATCACTTTATTAGACTCACGGAATGCCATCTATGCATCTGATGAGGTGAGCTGCAGCTCAAAAAACTTTTGCCTTTTAATGCAACTTGTTAATTCGAAAAGGTACCGCCAATCTCTTTCTATGTAATTTAAATATCATTGAGGATAACGCAACAAAAAACTACATTTGAAATAGATGACTATAAAAAAATATATCATCTGTAAATTACAAATTTGTGCTCAAATTTTTGTTCCCTTTCTTAGCTTCTGAATTGTTTTCATTCTTTTAAACCCACTGAATTGTATCATGAACAAAGATCTGTATGGAAAAAGAGTTGGGAATTTTGCCCCTTCCTCCTTTCCTCTGTTCCCAAGTGGGATAACTGCAGATTTAATATTATTTATTTATTTATTTATTTATTCAATTTATATACTGCGATTCACTTTCCAGGTGTGGAATCCTTCCAAGACCAAGCCAACGTCATTTTATTGAAAGCAAGTACAGAGCTGGAAAAAGCTGTGAAACGAATATGAAAGATGATTGGGGAAATGGGTAAACATGGTTTCTTCTGCCTATCTTTTCACAATTTGGAATTTCTCCCATATCTCACTCAGTATTTATTATTTATTTATTTATTTATTTATTTATTTATTTATTTATTTATTTATTTATTTATATGCTGCCCCTCTCCGAAGACTCAGGGCGGCTCACAATACATTTAACAAAATGATTCTAAAAACATTTCAAAATTAAAAAAAACATTACAAAACTTAAAACGCATTCACACCATTCATGGCCGGATCTCGCCAGATCGCAAAGCGAGATCAACAGCCCCAGGCCTGCCGGAAAATCCAGGTCTTCACCGCTTTTCGGAAGGGCAATAGGGTGGGGATGGTCCGGACCTCAGGAGGTAACTGGTTCCAGAGAGCTGGGGCAGCCACAGAGAAGGCCCTCC
>JANHZT010002248.1:5623-20079 GCA_032468215.1 Stegonotus admiraltiensis | reverse complement strand
AGGCCAGGGGAACCACCCCCGCAGCATCAGCAGTATCAGTGGAGAGCTGCCATCTTGAGCACGCGCTGCTCGGAATTCTGATTTGACTGAAGCTTATCTTCACGTCCCTATTTGCCCACCGCAGGTTCCTCTGTTTTTGTTATAATGGTAAGCATTATCAATACAGAGCCCTTCCCTTTAGCTTATCCTCCGCTCCCAGGATGTTTACAAAAATTATGGCTGCCCTTATTACATCCGGGCTCTCCCAGTTAGGATTATGTTTTATTTGGATGATATCCTCATACTTTCACACTGAGGATCAGGCACAACGTGACATTCTTTTTGCCCTTCAGAATCTGTGGTGCCATGGGTTTTTAGTTAATTGGGCCAAAAGTCAATTGAACGTCTACACCTGCATTCAGCATCTGGGGGCAGTAATCGACACTGTACAGTCCAAGGTTTTCCTGATGCAGGATCTTCAATCCAGCATTATTGACCTGGCCAGTCGCTTCCAATCACAACGTTCAGCCTCTCTCCTGGGTTTGTCTCACCTTCTGGGAAAGATGGTTTCTTCCTTTGGAATCATTCTGTGGTCTCGCCTTCACAGTCGAGAACTCCAGTGGCTTCTCCTACCATTCCAACGGGTGCGATGAGACACCTCGACCACCAGGATTCCTCTTCCTCCAGCTGTCCTCAACTCCCTGGACTGGTGGACTTCCGATGCCGTCACGAAAGGCTGCAATTTCCAGGAACCTCACAGATTAGTTTTCACAACGGACGCCAGCCTGTTTGGATGGGGCCCCCTTCTGGGTCCTCATCTGGCCCAGGGCCAATGGTCCAGGCAGGATTGAGGCCTCAATATAAACGTCTTGGAGCTTTGAGCCATCTATCTAGCTCTCCGGAGCTTCAAGGACCACCTTCTCAGTCGGGACGTCCTTGTCCTGATGGACAACGTCTCAGCCAAGGCGCATGTGAACCGGTTGGGGGGAACCCAATCGAGGGCTGTCATGCAGGAAGCCCTCCGTCTGGGCCTTTGGGTGGAAGCTCACCTGGCCTCTCTTCAAGCCGCTCACATATCAGGGGCAGCGAATGTCAAGGCCGACTCTCTGAGCCGCTCTCCAATCGACCCGATGGAGTGGAGCCTTCACCCCCTCCCCTTCAAGGAAGTGTCCTCCCACTTTGGCACTGCCGTGGTGGAACTCTTTGCGTCCAGGACCAATCACCAGCTCCCAAGGTTCTTCACTCGATTTCCAACTCCAGGTGCAGAAGCTGTGGACACCTTACACAGCCCGTGACCTTCTGGTCTGCTTCTTTATGCTTTTTCGCCACTCCTCATCTCCAAAGTCATCAGAAAGCTCCTACAGGAGAAGGCGGAACTTCTTGCAGCTCCTCACTGGCCACGCCACCCGTGGCTTGCGGACCTGGTGTCTCTTTTGGTGGCTCCCCATTGGAGGCTTCCAGATGACAGAATCTCTCTAATACAAGGCTCCCTGGTTCATCCCGAACCTCAGTGGTTCCGGCTCACCGCCTGGAGATTGAGCAGCTCCTGTTAACGAATGCTTTCATCTCTCCGGAGGTCATCACCACGATTCAGGCCTCCCGTAAAGCATCTACCAACCACATATATAATGCTATGTGGCAAGCCTTTTCCACCTGGTGCAAATAGCGAAAGCTGATACCTACTTTGGTTTCCATCATCCACATCTTGGACTTTTTGCAAGCGGACTTCATGTCGGGTCTGGCTCCCAACATGCTCCGATGGCAGGTGGCGGCTATATCCTCAATTTTGACGTGTGGTTCCTCTGACACCGTCTCCAAACATCCCCTCATTCAGAATTTCCTGCGGGGTGCCTCTAGCCTCCGTCCTCCAACCATCCATCGGTTTTCTACATGGGATCTTCCTAAAATTCTCTCGGCTCTTACCACATCTCCCTTTGAACCTCTGCAAGAGGTTTCCCTCAAGTCCCTCTCCTTCAAGGTTTCCTTCCTTGTTGCCATCACCTCCGCACACAGGATCTCGGAGCTGGCAGCCCTATCCATCCATCAGGATCTCTGCATTATCCACAGGGACAGAGTGGTTCTCCGTCTGGATCTGACCTTCATTCCTAAGGTCAATTCCACTTTCCACTGGGCTCAGGAGCTGGTCCTTCCCAATTTCTGCCCCTCTCCCCATCATCGGTTGGAGAGGGTTTGTCATACGCTGGACGTTCGCAGGGCACTTAAGATCTATATAGCCCGCACTTCCGCTTTCAGACACACTGAAGCACTCTTCATCTCCTTCCAGCCCTCCTCCATGGGGTCCTAAGTTACAGCCACGGTTCTAGACCGTTGGATCAGAGCTACCATTTCCTTGGCCTACGAAACTCATGCCTTACCTATACCTCATAATATCACGGCTCACTCCACCAGGAGTGCGGCCACTTCTGCCGCATGGTCCACGCAAGCTTCGTTGGAAGAGGTGTGCCGGGCGGTCACCTGGGCTTCACCGACTCCTTTCATTCGACATTATAAGTTGGATGCCTACACCTCCGCTGATGCCACTTTCGCCGGAGGGTCCCCCAAGGAGTCTACACTGTCGATGCTTCGCGGGGCCGGCTACTCCCTCCCTCTAGGACACTGGACTTTGGTATGTCCCATGCCTGACTGCTGTTCCCGCCATTTGGAGAATGGGCATTGGTCTTACCTGATACGCCCTTTCTCTGACAGGCAGGCACAGCAGTCAGCCCCACCCTGCTGTGGGCCCTCCCCTGCTGGTAGGGGGTGGGTGCACTTTAATTCTCTTGGTTCTGTTTTTGTAGACACGCCAGTCTGCTTCGTCATCCTCATCTCAAAACTGAAGAGTCAACAGGAAGAGGCAGGACTTATTTATTTAGCAGACTCGGTCTTATTGGATCAGACAGGAGTCATCACCCATGCCTGACTGCCATGCCCGCCTGTCAGAGAAAGGGCTTATCAGGTAAGACCAACACCCAATTTCACTGATTTCTCATCAGCTTCTTTGCAAATTTCTAAATTTTGATTTTAATTAATACATTCATACATAAGTTTCCAGACTGTTGGAAAATTCACATTCTAGCATATGAGGTGGTTCAGATCCTTTTCTTGGTTCTGACACATTGGGGAAATGTTCACTATGAGTTTGAGACATGTCTTTTTGGTGTCTGTTCTCAGACTTTTTAGATCCTTGCTAAAAGAGATTAGATTCTTCTCTTAGTTGTCTTTTCATCAACAGATCCAACTCTAATTATTTAGGAGGCATCTGATCTTAAGCTGATTTGTCTCCTGAGCAGAATTTCAGCTATGTGTTTATTTCTTTTTATTCATGTTTGTGTATCCGTATATCCATATATAAAAAGCATTTTGAATTCATGCTCTCTTTTATCCTTATTTTTTACTATATTTATTTACTTTGAGTGCCATTTTTGGCAGAAAATTGGGGTATATACTGTATATTCAATAAATAATTAAACAAGTTGTCTAATTTTCCAAGATGGATGTAGCACTCTGTATATATACAGAGCTAAACCATCAGTTTCAAATGTACCAAATGTAAAGCTGACATCAGAGAAGAGGAAAATAATAGTGCTTTTGTTCTTGTATTGCTCCAGCAGTGCACAAATTCTCCAAGAAATTATAGGGCTTTCTTTTTCAATAAGTAAGCTAAATAAACTGCATGATCAAAGCAGATATTTTGCTTACTGTAGGAGGATAAAAGATGCAGGCACCAATAAACTGAATTAAGCAGGCAAAGCTTTATTGAATGTTAGTTAAACAGGTTGCATGGTCAAAGCTTCCATTTTGCTTTCTATTTCAATACATTTCAGAAACATTGAATATGATACTGCTCTTTTGCATGAGAAATATTGTATATGAATTGGCACATTTAACTAGCATAATATTGTTGAAGGTGTTTGTGAAGTTACCATAAGTTTTTAGTTGATAGCTTGAAACACAGAAAGAGGAAGCATGTTTATTTACATACTGGGAAGAAAAGATAACATATGAAACCTTATGATCCTTTTATTTGCTTTTGTATCTGAAGCAGTAATTTCCTTACCTTTTTCACTAAATGATCAAACTCTGGACTTCCTGGGAAGCCATGGAGAACTGAAAATGGCTTCACAGTGAGGGTAGCCAATGATCGCAGCTGAATGAGAAGTCAGTGAATCATCTTATTTATTGCATTCTTCCCCTTTTGGCCATTTAGAAACATACCATATGCCTATTTTTATTTTATTTCATTAATTAATCAATTGTTCTCAGACTTTACAGTATGAAAATAGTTGGCTATGACATAAATAAACCATCTCCACTTTTATGTAATGTATGTTTGTATGAAAAAGTCAAAGGATTTTATGCTTGTGATGTCTATCTAATTTAATTGTACTAAGATTTATAGCAATATAATAAAAAGGGAAATATTTTTAAATAAAAATAATTACAAAAATAACAAAAATTGCTGAAATTTTGCAAGATTCTTTCCACTATTAAAAAAAATCTGTTTCTTTTGAAAAGGCTGGATGTCATCTGAGTATGTTGTAGTGACCTGTTGTTTCATTATGCCATATCTCTTCCCGTACTGTTTTGTGAATTCACCTATTTAATTAAAATGAAACGATTCTGTAATCCCGTGAAGTTTTTTAATGAAAATACTAGAGAAGGGTAGATTTTGTTGTTGTTGTTTATTCGTGTCTTGTTAATTGGCAGACAGGAGAAAATTCACACTACTTGCTGTTGCTGTTCTATATATCACACCATAACATATATACAATCATATTAATAAAGTATTAATAAATGAATGTAATACTTTATTAGTGATGAATGCTCTAGAATATATGAATGCTCCAGAGCTGACTACTGTATCTCTAGTCGAGGCCAATCAGGTTTTTTTCAAAGATGCCAAAAGGGAATAAAAGCCTTAATGGACAAGGCAAAACTTTTTATTATTTTTTTGATATTTTAGTATATTTAAAATAAAGGTATCAGAAATGTTATATTTAAACTAAATCTTTAAACAGAATATATGCTGGTCAAAAAGTCACTTCCAATATATTTCAGAAATTTAACTTTATAAAGTTAGTCCATTTAAGCAAGTCTTTTACTTATTATCTATTTGTCAATCTGTCTGTCTGTCTGTCTATCTATCTATCTATTTGCTTAGTTTTCCTAATCCTAGCAGAGATTTAAGACTATTTCTCAATGGATTGGCTCTAAAATTTTATAGCAAATGAAAGCAATACCAGTCTATATTTTGTGATTGTGGAAATTCAGTTTCCCAATAAAATGGGATTCAATACATGATCCTACTGTTTATATTAGATATAGTCCCCTAAATGTACTGTATACTGTTTGGCTATAAACATGCAACTACTCTGGTACTGCAACACTTTAATATATCTTACTTCTCATTCTTGGTCTAGAATTACTGAAAAATGCTCTGTGGCAAAATAATTTGGCTACTGATAAGCACAAAGTTTGGGGATCTTAATATTTTATTTTATTCTCCAAATAAGACTGAGGTAAAATATTTTGCTTTTAAAACTTCATTTTTGTGAAAGAACATTGCACTTATTTTCCTAATGTGAAATAAAAAATTACACTCAATATAAAGCAAATGTATTTTTAAAAACATCTTGACTGCAGTTCATTCTGTAGTGCTTGTAGCATTTGCGAAAGTGCACACTCACATTTTGTAAAGAAACATCAAAATAGGACATTAACTTTAGAATATCATTAACATGATCATGATGAAAAATGCATTCCTGTATTTGTCAAAAGAACCACAAGATAGGAAACTCTGCTTTAGGACTTGTAAAGATTAGATTTCTTTGCCCTCATAAAGACACAAATCATATACATTAGAAATAATCTGTATTTTGAGGTACAAATTATAGCACAAAATCTGATCAAGTGGGTTTAAATATCCAGGGTTGGTAAACACCATATGACCACTGATTGGTCTGTGAGGGAGTATTAACTGAAAAATAATGATGGACTTTAATCCAAATCCCCAAATCCTAGCAACTGTAGTACCCCCATGGCTTCAGTCTGAAAGAAGACAGGAAACAGGAATTAAATACATCAGCATTCTAAAAACTCAGTCTTAAGAGATTTTAGAATATGATGTATATATTTTTATGTTCCCAGTCTCAATTTAAATAATTTTATTGCTACTTTGGGCTTTTCTTTGATTTCCATTGCAGCTCTTCACTGTTTAATGTTGATCACATTTCAAAAGTAATTGAAAATGGAATTTTGTTCTATTTCCACCCCCTTTTCAATATATATATTTAACACGTTAACGTTTTGTGTTAAATAATTCCAAAGGCATTGCAGAAACAACATCTTTGGACCAGTTCAGTAGTAAAATCACACACTTGCAGTATATAGGATTTTTTAAAAAGTGATCTATTACATCCTGCAATCATTCTTTATTTTGAAATCATAGTTTATTTGTGTTTTTTAAAAGATCTGGGATAGTGCTTAAAACTGGTTTTAGAAAAAGCCAACCTTTGTTTCTCCGAACATGGACTAGGTGGTGCTAATTATATCTCTGCTCATCTATCAAACAGTTTTGCCACTAATGTAAAATAAGCTAAATGCAATTGTTTTGTAATATAAGTTGAAGTAGGAATTTGAATACATGTTAATATGAAAAATACTTAAAATAAAAATATAAATCTACTTACTCTTTCCTATCATATCTATTTTAGGTAACTTTAATTACCCATGGGTATATTCTCCAGTCTGATAGTGGGAGAGTCCAAGAATGGATTCAATGATGTCCTTTCTGCCCAGATTGAGTATTGAAGCTACACCCAGGTGCCTCTCTTTCTGGCGCCAGTTTTCAACTCAGTCTTGCCCTAGAGAGATGTCTTTGGACAGGTTGGATTTCTTCCTGGGAACAGGTTTCTTTACTTGTCTATAGGCTGATTCTGACTGTTGCAGACTCGCCCTGCGTTCCTACCACTGGGGCTTAGCTCGCTGCTATTTGGTTGCACTGGCCATTCCAGGTGTTCCAGCAATGCCACCGACCTAACAGCCCTTCAACTGGGGCCAGTGGGAATGTGCTGGCTAGTCTAGTCTGCTTGGCACAGCTGCTGACCCATGAAGGCGCTGGAATTGTGCTATTGTTGCTATTGTGGCTTTCAGAGCTGCGTGAGCCGATTTTAAAACTTCCAAGCCACTTGGCGTTGCTGCACCAGTTTCAGGGCCAGCCTTCAACAGTGCCACTTGAGCCGGGTTTTTTGGACATTTCTGGCAGCCTTGGTGTGTGCGCTGGCTAGTTTGGGCACCGACAAAGCTGCCACCACCTTTCCCACCATCGCTGGCCAGGCTAACCTCCTGCGGAGCACTTGCCTGTTTTCTAGTCTCCCCTGTCAGAGCTGAGCTGTCAAAATGGCGGACAGCTCCTTCAATGACAGGAATGGAGCTAATGGTCACTCCCCAGCTTCACTGAAGTATGCCAGCAAAGGGTCTGCTAAATTCAGGTCAGCTTCTAAGGGAGCAGCTGACAAGATTAAGGCTCTCAGGTCCTCCAGAAATACCAGCACAGAGGAAAAGAACACTTAAGAGGCATCTGAAAGCCTTGAAAAGCAATTTTCAAGGGTTGTAAAGAAGCATGTCAAGCTTCCAGCTTCTCCCTTGACAGTTCCAAACACTTCGTGCAGCTTTACTGGAGGAACCACTAGAGCAGTGGTTCTCAACCTGTGGGTCGGGACCCCTTTGGGAGTCAAATGCCCCTTTCACAGGGGTCACCTAAGACCATCGGAAAACACACATTTTCAATGGTTTTAGGAATAATTTTATAGTTGGGGGTCACCACAACATGAGGAACTGTATTAAAGGGTCGCGGCATTAGGAAGGTTGAGAACCACTGCATTAGAGGGACCAGTAGAGTTGTCTCCTTCCATTTCCTTACAGCTTGACAGCAATGAAAAAACCTTGGATCCTTTTGCTTTCATAGCAACTGGCAGGCAGGAATTTTCTGACAGGTCAGCTCCTTCGCTACCTTTACACCCACTGCAGTGGGGCTCACCCAGTGGAAAGTCAGGGGCCTGACATATCTCAGGACATGAGACTTATAATTTCTCAAGTGATTTCCCAAGGTATTGCTGCAGACTTGCAGCAAACCTACCACCCTGACACCTTGTCACAGAAAGGCATGTCTTGTCAGCCAGCAGACCTGACTATCAGGAACATCGTTCCCACAGCCCCTCAGTGGGAAGTCAGGATTCCCTTTGGGATGATGACGGGCACAGGGAGCTGGAGCTCTTGGAGGATGAGGATATGCTGCTGGATCCTCCGGCCTTTACTGGACTCTTCCCTCCAGCCCTTTTTAAGCCTTTACTTCACAAGGCTAAATCCACCTCCAAATTGAGAATGCAGACAATGTCACTGGTGGCTCCCCAAGACCCTGCTGAAGGCTTCTTTCACAAGCCTAAGTCAGCGAAGGAGGAGATCCCTACTCCAAAATTATTTCTGGAGGTTATTCAGAAACAATGGGATCATCCTGGGGCCATTCCCACCCCAAAAGGCAATGACAGCCATTTTTACAATGCTGGTCTGGACCTGGCTGAACCAGTGGTGAACCTCACCTCATCATTCTCTATTGTGGCTGGGGATTTGGCTGACAACCTAAGGGCCAAGGACAAGAAAGCAGAACTTTTCCTCCGTAAGACATACCAAGCTGCAGCATGGGTGGTGAAGGTGGCCACGGCCACTTTCTTTTTTAATCATACTTCCTTGCTCAGGCTCAGCCAGTTGTGAGCGAAGTTGTCAGCACAGGAAGTGCGCCTACACCAAGATATCAACAAATTGGTGGCCGCCACCCAGTTTTCAGTGGATGCTACCTTAAATGCTGCAAACGTTGCCTCCTGCGCCCTCTCCTCCTCTGTCACCTTGAGGAGACTGCTATGGCTCTGCAATTGGCAGGAAGATACCAGGTGAAAGTGGAGGCTGGCGTCTGCCCCTTTCAGCAGGGCTAGGTTATTTGGGGAGGCCCTTGATTCAATACTAATTGAGAACAAAGACAGGAGGAAGCTTATGCTGGAAATGTTTCAGAGGGCGGACCGCAGACCTTCCCCCTAGTACTGCAGACTGGCATTCCGGCCTCCTGAGGTGGACAGTTCCACACAACGCTTTGGGCCTCAGCGACAGGACCGACAGCCAGAGAGGTCTGGATTTCGCGACTGACCCAGGCAAGCCTTTCAGTCCCACCAGCCCTTTCGAGGAGGAGGAAGCCATCCATTCCGTAGAGCTAAATGACTGTCAGACCAACCCTTCCATTGGTGGCAGATTGGCTCTTTTTGCCCCCCAGTGGGAGGAAACCACCACAGACAATTGGGTACTCAATACGGTGAGGTTAGGCTCTCTCTGGAGTTCCTCTCCATGCCCCCAAATCATTTTGTCCGGTGCCCTGTCTCCAGCAACATCGAAAAATGTGGCCTCATGGAAATTGCCATCCAAAACTTGTTGGATGTTTGGGCCATAGAGCCGGTCCCACAGGACCAAAGGAGACGGGTTTTATTCCATCCTGTTCACCATTCCAAAGGTTTCGGTGGAGTGGAGAGCGATTCTGGATCTAAAACATCTGAATAGCCATTTGGTCTACAGGAAATTCAAGATGAGCTTCCTGCAGCCCATCTTGGAGGGCATATGGATGGGCAACTTCCTGGCCTCCATCGATTTCACGGAGGCCTACCTCCATGTGCCGATACTGCCAGCCCATCATCGGTTCCTGAGATTTCATTATGGGACGAGTCACTATCAGTACAGGGCCTTACCCTTTGGGCTGGCTTTAGCTCCCAGATGCTTTACAAAGGTACTGGCAGCACTGGCAGCTCACCTGAGCTCCAGCCCAGTCAGACTCCAGTGCTACCTCAATGACATCCTCATTCAGGCCTCGTCTCCATCACAAGCGACAGAGGATGTACGTGTGACAATTCTAGTCTTACAAGCCCATGGCTTCTCTGCAAATTTCAAAAAAAGGTATCTAGTACCAACAACGCAGATTCTGCATCTCGGGGCTGTAATCGACACCACCCTGAGCAAGGTGTATCTGTCCCAAGAGCGCTGGGAAAGCTTGAGGGCTCTGGTGAACCAACTGCAGGAGAGGCGCATGGTGCCCATGGCTCTACTGTCTCAGCTGCTGGGGAAAACGGCTTCGTGTGTTTCCATTGTTCCCTGGTCACGGCTCCATGCCCGTCCCCTGAAGTGGCTTCTGCTTCCATTCCAGCGGTCCGGGAGCAACAATTCATGGGTCAGGATTCTGGTGACATAGTGAGTTCTCTACTCACTTCGATGGTGGATGTCACCGGCTCTGGCCAAGGGCCATCTCTTCTGAGAGCCCAACAGGTTGGTGATTACATCAGAACCCAGCCTTTTTGGCTGGGGCACCCATCCGCTGACCTTTATGGTTCAGAGCCATTGGTCACTGGCAGAGCTTGCCAACAATATAAATTGGCTGGAGTTCAGGGCAGTACATCTGGCCCTCTGCCACTTTCAGGGACTAGTCCAGAGACATCATGTCCTGATTATTATTTAATTGTTCATCAATATCTTTATCTTCAGTGCTGTTTCCTTGTTTCTCGTTCATAGGCTGTTTCTCCAGTTGAATATGTTCTGACAAAATTCTTGATTTCTTTCTGTCCATATCAAATGATACACGTACCCTTTTAACCAGCTCAATTAATTCCTGCCACATTTTGCCATTCTGCTTAAGTTTTAGTTCAACTTTTTTTAAAAAAATTGTTTGTCACCTCTTTTAATTATCAAGGTCAAAGAGTTGAAAAGAAAAACAAATCCTCCTTAGAATTGCACATGGATCGTTGATCAAGGTCACTCTATTTTTTTTCCAGATTTCAAAATGTTCAGTGTAGTACTTTTTTTCCACCAGTAGATGTCTCTCTTCAATCCACAAGTTTCAAATTAACGACTTAACTAAGTATCCAATTTGTGCATTAAATCCACTTATCTAATATTTCTCTGATTTCTTCTTTCTCTTAATTTTTATATATTCCAAATCCAAGTTTTGCAGTCGAATTCAAAGCCAATTAAAATATCTTTACAGGGCTTTTTTGTTTTGAGTCTTTCTTTATTCTTCCTTTAAGGTTGAAAGTTTTTCTTAAAATTTATATCCAGTTCTTTACTTTTTTGGGGGCGGTGTTTCTTTTTCTTGTAATACTTTTAAGCTCTCCAAATCCAATTTCCAAATCCAAATATCAAACTCCGTTTTGGGCTTTAGTGTTTTTACTTCCGCTTTGTTCTTCTCCCTCTATTAAGATTCCCCAGTGCTAATTAGCTGCTATTTCCACGCTGGGACTCTTCAAAGATTTCAAGTTGTTTCTTTATTACCTGTGAGTTGGCCAATCACTCACCTGGTACCAATACTCTGTCCAAAATCTTGCTCCTGCACAATTCTTAGTCCTGTTGCCCCAACTTCTTGATGGTCGCAATGGCCACTGCCCCCGCCACTGGATTGAAAAGTTTTCTCTGACTTCCCGAAGAATTTGCCTGTTCCTCCTAGTCATCCGAGATGCCTCTCCTTCTTCACCGTCTCTACAAGACAGTTCCTATCTGAAGACCCACCAACAGCGGCTTTCACCAGGCTCGTCAGACTTTCCAGGCAGTCTCGCCATGATGCTTCCGGTTCCGCCCTCCATTGCTGATAGAGTGCATTGGTTTACACAGACGTGGGAATAGAACTGCTGAAACAGCTAAAGGATAAATCACTCTGAAAATGATTTTTAGGAATGTGAAGTTCAAGCCACAAGTCTGTTTCCTTTTAAGAATTAGTAGGACCATGTGAAGAGCATGTCCTTTTGAATCACTAAAACAAATGCATCTTTTTCCAGCCTTATGTGGCTACTTCATAAATTGCGTCCAGTTGTCTCCAGATGGCCATGTTAACTATGCTGACTAACAGTCCATATGCTGGCAAAAAATTGCTGTCCCAACTATAAAACCCTGCTTTGTCATGGTAATAAGGATGGAGACTGATGCTTTCCATACGCTACTTACTCAGTTTAGGAGAAGTTAAGAAATGTGATTGATTGATTCTCCTAGTTTCATTTGAATGGAGCTACTATTAAAGTATGGCTCTAACACTCTTTCAAAAGCTCATTAAATCTGAGATTATAAGGAACCCACATAAGACCTGGTTGGCTTTGGAAATAGCTAGCCAGGTATTTCGTAGGCAGATGATTTTGCAGAAACTAGATCTTAAATCTTCTCTGCAGCCCAAGCCAAAACAGTTCCCAGCAACCCAAGGTGTGCCCTTGCAATCTGAAGTTGGCCATGACTGTATCAATGACCACATTTTTGATGAAGCATGCTAGATTATATTCACAGCAAAAGTTAAGAAGAGAAGGTGGAAAACCCTGTTTTAATATTAGGACAGTTTAATTTGCCTTTAAACTGACTTAGCTTGGATTTAGGATGACTTGAAGGCAATGTGAGTGAGAATGTGACATTAAAAATAGGGTTATTGGACAGATACAGCTACTCTAAGCTACTTCTTGTTTTTCCAGTAAAGATGCATATTATATCTTCTCCCAGGTCATCTCTATGCTCCTGTATATTCTGCTTCGAGAACTTCAGATTGTACTTGTTATACCTGTATATACTAATACTATAACAAATGTTATAAACTTGTTCCTGTGGGAAATGTCTGTGATTTTTATTCAGATTTTGGCTTTTAGGAGACTCCCATCCCCAGCCTCCCAGTTACATCTCATCAAGTGCCTTCAAGTATCATCCTACTGGGATCATTTCACAATTATTTCTGAACTGTTTTTCAACATTATTACTTGTTAAATATATATGGTCTCTCTCACAGATAAGGCAACTCTGGCCATCTTATAGAAAGTAAAAAGATAAAATGAAAAGAATAAAAAAATCTTTTAATTTTTTTTTAAAAAAACTATGTGAGTTCTGTACAGAAATGGTTATTCCTCCATGAGTCTTGGTACAAAACAAATGATAGCCTTCTGCAGTTGTCTTGTTGCTTTGTTATACTTCCAAGGTGGAGCATCATATTTCTATTTTTGTAAAGTGCAATAGTAGCTTTTTATATTTAAGACAAAGGCAGTGTAAACTCTTCATGCAATTGTTAAACAATGCCACAATTATTTTTTCATGAGATAAAAGATTGTAATTTTAATATATCACTACTTAATATTTTGTATAGTTGCAAATTTCTGGAATAAAGCTTTGTTGGCATAGGAAAACATAGCAAAATATCTCTCTGCCAGTCATAACAACAACTGCATGTTTTTTCCAGGATTGTGTGGCTGCTTCATAAAATACCTCCGGCCTCTTCACTAGGGTTATTGTATTTGAAATAACAAGCAATAAGAGGAAATTCACAGGAATTTATCCATCATGAAATACTGCAATGTAACAAGAGAACAAAAAATATTTGAATGCATCAGTAATATAGGATGTCAAATGTATTAAACAAGGCTGTCTGATCTAAAAGAGATGATATGAGACTTAGCCACCAAAAGTGTTGGGAATGACAACACAAAATATTGTTCAGAATTTCAGAAAGTGTATTTTCAGTTGAACGGCCTGCCTGACATCCTGACTGATAAGAATAGAGAAGACGATCAGGAAATAAATGAAGAATCAATTGAGAGAAAAATTTTCTGAATTTTTTGAGATGCCATGCCCAGAAAGTTGACCATCTCTGATCTAGTTTGAACATAAAATTCAGGAGCCTTAAAATATAGTCATTTTGCATTTTTAGTATTAACTGTTTCATTACTTGGTTACATTTTGTATTCTGGTGTAAGTCATTTGTAGGGTGGTACAGGTAGTCCTTGATTTACAACAGTTTGAATGACCAACAACAGCAACAGCACTGAAAAAACTGACTTACGAATGTTTTTCACATTTACAACCATTGCAGCATCTCTATGGTCATATGATCAAAATCCAAATGCTTGGCAACTGACTCATTTATGACAGTTGTGGTGTCCCAGGATTATGTGATCAACTTTTGTGAACTTCTGACAAGCAGAGTTAGTTGCCAAATTAATTTAGCAACCGTGTCTCAGCCGTCCCGGGCCGGGCGCAGCCAAACACATGCACACACAGCAGGCGGACAAGACGCTTGGATATGCTAGTTTGTTTATTCGCGCTGGCTCCAGGCACAGGCTGCAATCAAGTGAATTGAATTTGGCGCTACAAAGTCGCGTTCCGCCCTGTTTAAATGGGATAGCATCACCCCCCCGCATATACAGCTGATTGGCTCTCCCGGCACCACGTGATCAGGAGGCAGCATCCCGTGTCGGTCTTGGCAGGGGAGAGAGCAGCCGTCCGGAGTACCTGTCACCCTATTCCCGTCGGCTCGCCGTCCCCACACCTCGCGCTTGGCCACCTATATCACCCTGTGCCACCACCACCAGTGTGTGCTGAATGGTAGGTCCCCTCCTCGCCTCCGTCGTCAGCGTCAGCGTTGTCGAGCTCGCAGC